>JANHQD010000100.1:0-35435 GCA_024721195.1 Marasmius sp. AFHP31
TTGTGACATCGAGGGCATGCTGGTCGGGGTGAGAGAGATAACAAGAACGGGGATCAACGGGTCCTGCCTCTGAAACGCCCCTCTCCGGCGTCTTCAGTAGGGTTATCGTGACGAGATGTTTGTTGGCTTCGCATCCAGATGGTATCTTCTCAGAGGATTCTACGGGCGCGTCACGGTCCACAACATCACCGCCAAACCTTCTATACCCCACAAAAACTCGGATCCTTCCATAACGCCCTGATCATCTTCATTGTGAAGCGGGAAGCTTGCGCGCGTATACAGGACGGAGCACCCTTCTGGCTACCCCTTGATCATTCTAATCTTTTCCAAGACGGTCATGATCTTACAGGACAGGACAGAGCCATCTTTCTCGTTGTTGGGATCTTTACCCCAGACGTTGACCTCGTATCTCACCGCGCCTACGCTTTGATGCCGCCAGCGTCCCTTCATTCGGCCGTCGAAATCGTTGCACCTCTCTACCATTTCTTTCACCCCTTGATGCTCTTTTTTGGGCTTTCTCGCGCCTTATGTGCATGAGCGATCTTCTCGGTCGTTAGCGTACTCCACGTTCGAGAAGCTAAACACTTTTCTTTTCGCGTACCTTCCCAGCAACGAAAGCTCGCGCTCTAACATCATCATGCATGATAGGGCGTCTCTTTTCTCGCTGTTGGGATCTTCCCTACCATCTCAACTTGATACCGCCAGCGTTTGCTGTTCCTTCAGCCATCGAGATCGTTGCACCTCCTTGCTACCAATCCAATCCGCTGCAAGGCAATATAGCTTTTTCATGCGCTCCGTGTAGCTAGCCACTCTTCTCGGCCGTTGGCCCTTTACCACAAACTCCTGATCGGGGAGTTGAATGATTCCCTGTATTCATCATTCAACTAAACGGCCTTGAGGGCCGTCTCTAGCTCTCCCCGCCTAGCAGGGTTATTGTTCTTTTCCTGCCCTTGTTTGTGGAGCTTTACCAATACTCCATCATGCTCCGAGCATCTCGTTCTGGTGGTCAGAGTTGGAGGTGTGTGGGACATCCTCGTGTAGTGTGGAACTTGGTGGAACGCTAGTCTTGGCTTCCGGCCCATAGCGCTGGCCGGGTTGTGAGACGGTCGTGGCCCGTGGGCACTGGGTACTGGGGAGTCACAAGAATCACGTGCTGAGTGTTTTTTTTCTTTTTCTTTTCTTTTCTTTTTTTTGTGTCTGAAGTCAAATTCTTAGGTTTACCGCCATGTTCCAGCTTCCTTCGGGTTCTCCTTTCAACGTGTCGGCTGGAGTAGAACACTACCTCTTTCGAGACTAGTCGTTGCCATCTGCCGCTTCACCACATGCCGGACTCTGCCTTCACTCAGGTCCTGCCTCCGAAACATGCACGGCCAAAATATGTCGCGGCGAGCTGTATGTTCCTCCGTATCTATCGCAGCTCATCTATCTCACCCCAGCGCAGAACCTGCTCTTACTGGCGTTGGGAGACTTCAGGGTGTGATGATGGTAACAAGATCCTCGACCACTGCTCCCTGCAATCATTATCACCCCCGTCGTTGGACGAAAGGGATGGGATGATGGGTCAAGGATCAATCTGTGGGAGGGGGGTCTCGTGCTGATTTGCCGTGCCGCCGATAATCGTTCTCGAGATCTCGAACGTCCTTACATCCGCCTCTGTCATTCACGAGCTCTCTACGGTGATTGGCTGCCCTTCACCATAGTTTCTCAACTACCATACTCGTACGTATTCATGCTCTAGGGGTAGCCACTGTTGATATCTAACAGAGAGCTGTACATCCTTGTCTGCCAGGGTAAAGCGGTCGATACATGATCTCTTCCTGTTCATGGATGTGACATGCCCAACTAGGAATCGAGGTTCCGTCGCCGGTTCGATCGCAGCGGCACCCAAATCCTACCATCACTTTTAATTCACGTCCAGCCCTTTGTCATTGATGGGAACGAAACCTGACCGGGACTATTACCCCCGTGGAAGATCCGGGCGTGACAAACGATCGTCCGCCCGTTACTAGAGCCCAGCGCCCGCGTTCGTTGCCATCCCATTCTACGTTCCTTCTTTCGGTTCCAATGCCCCAAGGTCGCCGTTTGGGGTCGAGTCTGTTCTAGAGTTCCCCAGGAGTTGCATTGGTGCGACGTGGCACCAAGATCTCTCATCGTGATCCTCAATCTATTCCCGTCGTTGAACCACAACACGTCGTTTGTGGCTTTTTGTCCCGACAGTTGTTGTAATTACCTTCACCGTAACAAGGCACTCCATTCCGGCGTATTGGTATTCCAAAGACAGTTACGACTGGGGCCTCATCGTGGCGAGCTGTACATCGCTGGACCGCCGTGATGAGGTGCAGGATATATGACCTCGTTTGGTACTCCTGTTCGACGAGATACGTTACAGCTTCTCCTCTCGAGACCCATTTCATGGTCTAGAGCTGTTTCGCTTCTAGGCGCTACACCTACTATCTCCCTCCTTACATTCCTTACTCAGACACTTCAGTGGTGGAGGCGTCGATGATGGGAACAATATCACTGTCCACTGCCACCCCAGTGGTTCTTTCTTGCTATTTGGGCTTCGTGCGATATCTGTCATTATACTTGCAAATCGAAGAGCCATCGCATTTTTACAGGGTTCGAGTGGAACATCACTGACCGGCTGGTGACTCTCCGAGTTTGTACAGCTGATCTCGAAAGTAATTACCCCTCCCTGAACCCTTCTATCGCCATCAACCTTTGCGATATTTTCGGTCTCTGGGATCCCTGGCAGGCCATATCATACGTTGGGAGCTCCCATCTCGTTTATTGGTGATCGGAAGATCTCAGATTTGCCTTCAAAGTAGTACTGCCCCACTCTTGCTGCGTGGTAGATGCGGCAGTTGAGATGAGGATACTGCTACAGCTAATTTCGATGATTTTGCGGTTCGTGGTGATAGGTGTTTTGACTATGGTTGGGGCGGCCGCGTTGGGAGGCCATAGCGATGAAGAGAGCTTGTTAAGGCTAGGCGTGGCCAGGATCTCTCAATCTCGCACTGGTTCTGGGGACTGGGGGTGCGTCCTCGCTCCCAATCTGACGGATGGAATCTCGGGGCGGGGCAAACTATTTCGAACTGGATGTCTAAAAAGGTGCGTGGTTCTAGTCTTGCTGGCGTGCTCGTGAGCGATAATCGTGGCTGACGGTTCTTCTATCGTATTAGGAGAGACGCCTCATCTTAAAACCTCGCCCTTGTCCTACCATCGACTTCAAGCCTTTGATGATGACAAACGTATGTTTTGTGCTCATCTCACGCTAGTATCAACACTGACTTCCAGGTAGTCCAGATCACCGAACCGACATTTCATGGCAACCTCATATTCATGATCCCAATCGTTCGATTCTTTTGAGAAACTAGGGTGCCTGGGGCAAAGTACTACGAAGATACTATCTGTCCACGTTGTCTGGAGATTGACGCTGAAAGTTGGAAGCGTTTTGAGGAGAGGAGCTTTATTCTAGTAAGGACTGGTAGAGCTCCGGAATTAGATAGGCAGTCTGTCATTTAAACTCCTTCCACGCAAGTCATGCCGCCCCACTCCGCAGGCACTCGCGACGTCACCGTAGAGTCCAGACGCACCCGTGGGAGAGATGGAAGCAGTATCCCTTAAATGCTAGAAAGACGGCTGCGGGCTATTGAGAACCACCCATCATGTCGCTCGACGTCAGGACTAAGGGACCCTTAGAATTCTCAGACCTAGGACCTCTCTCCAATCTGCCGCACAAGAACCGGGTAGCCTTGAGCAGCCTCCTCGGCTTTCCGGAAGTTGGCCAAAGGGCGACCAAGACCGAACGGCCACAGAAAAAAAAATGGCACAAGAAGCCACGTCCGTTCAACAAGTCACGACCGAGCACCTGTTATATTCAGAGGTTGCCAGTGGAGCTGCTACAGAAGATATTCGAGCATTACTCTGAGCCGGATTCTTTACAATCGGTCTTCGGTCTTTCCCTCACCCTGCCTGGGGTTTGTAGGTGCGTGCCTATTTTCCATTGATACCCTACATCAGTCACAATGTATGATCCAGGACATGGCGCGAGACTGCACTGAACTTGCCTTCTATATGGGTATTCATAAGAGTCAATCTTGCCGTGATGCAGGCCTCTCCTCGTCGAAATTACGCTTTGCCTGTTCAACAGGCTCTACAACGATCGAAAACACGCGTCCTTCACGTTCAGATAACTCTTTCTGGACGTGATTTCCGACGGTGGGCTTCGTTATTCGACATTCTGCGAAGCTCATGTCATCGATGGGCCTCCTTCCATTACGATGCGAATGTTGGTTTGGGAGCACCTACTCCCCCAATCAACGTTACGGGCAATCATACTCGAACATTTACCGCCCTTGAGACGGTTACTCTGGAAAACCTACCGCGATTCCATGATCGAAATTACGAGAACTTCCTTCACTCACTCGTCCGTCATACCCCTCGGTTGAATGAAGTTTTCCTCATCGATAATCAACCCTCTCGTCTCGATTTCATTCTTCGATGGCCGTCGAACCCGTTGGCGAGTCTAGACCTGTCTGGACGTGAAGAAGTCACAGGAGATTGGTTGATCTCTGTGCTTCGTCTGTGCACAAACCTTCAGGTTCTCAGTGCTCCGAACCTGAAGCTGAAGTCACGACCTACGACTTACGAAAATATCACCCTACCTCGCCTTCGTATCCTTTTGGCAACCAATGCCATGTCATTCATTTGCTCCATTTTGACCGTTCCGGCTTTGGTGGACCTCACTTGGTCGATCGATAGAAACTTCACGGACCTCCGCGAAATGATTGCTAGATCGATGTGTTGCCTTCAGCGGTTGTCGCTCAAAGGTGCCATCCTCCTTGATGTATCCATCGAATCGTTACTCGCGGACAGAGGCTCAAATATCATACAATTAGAGTTGGAAGGACACTTCTTCGACCACCTATTCACATGTCTTGCCTCACCATTATCATCCTTCCTTCCCTCTTTGCAGCAACTCGTCATCGGGGAGAGCCTTGCGTCACCCTCGACTGTGGTGAAAGCCATCCGAGCACGCGCACGATGGGGTCGTTTAGACCGGTTCAAGATTTCAATTCCTTCAAGCCTGCCCGAGTTCGCAGTCCTCAATGAGCTTGAAACCATCCCAATCACCACAGATATCCGGCGTGTTCCTTCCCAAGAGTCTCAGCACTTTCGTTCTGTGCTCCGCATTTTGGGCACAAAGAAAGGATTGAACCAAGCGCTTCTTTCTGAGGTGAGTTAGTAGTGATGAATGCCACTCGACGCTGCCGTTGATAATGTGTTATGACCGCAGAATATTCAAGTGCTTGACAACATCTTCACAATCATAGAGCACTACCTCCCTGAAATGCTCGGACAACACGCCCGCATCATGGAGATACACACCATGTTCTTGACCTGCGCGTACAACATGCCTATTCCCGATTCCGAGTACAATGTAAAGGAAAGAGCTAAAATCATTTTAGGGCGCCTTAACGAGCTTGTACTGAGTGAGCTGAAGTGGCGGAAAGTCTCCTTTTCAAAGAGATAATTATATAGCTGTGTAAATGCATAGTGAATGTCACATTCTGATTTCGGCCTCTCGGTCGACCCTTCCACAGTGTTTCCATTTACCACCATCGAGCAGGCAATAATCGACAACGTTTTAAAACTAGGTCTGCTTGATTCGACTAATTCATCCCTGTCTTCGTCGCAAACTCTCGATCGACTTGCTATTGACTAGCTAGTTCAGTCAGTAACTTCGTATTTGAGGTCGCTGGGGGCGGATGTTAGTAACAATGGTCTTTTGTGCAACTCAAAGATAGTAGAATTGAAGTACAGAAAAGTTAATCCGTAAAGGTGCTGAATTAGGGGCTCAGAGTTTCCCCTTCGTGTGTAGTCGCGAATGGATTAGACACAGAGTTGTAGGTCGAGTAGCTCTCGGTCAATCTATTCTTGTTTTCGGCTAATCCTTAACGGCGAGCGAGAAAATAAGTACTCCATACTTGTTGTGCCAAGCAAATGAAGACCCGTGGCGCTGAAATAGCCAAAACCAGCCATCATGGCTACAGGTGCTGGAGCTCGATCTAAAGTTAGCCCGCTGCTGTGGTTGTGTCAAGGTCTATGGTCGCATAGAGTTCGGTGACCTCAAACAGCTCCTCCCCCACTTCGCTAGTTGTAAGCGGTATAGTAGAGGTTAGTGCATATCGGGCAAATTGAAGCTCTATCTTTGCCGGAAGGGGACTCTGAGAACTTCAGGGACATTGATTTTCTGACCCTCGAATTGTAAACCCTTGGGGTGGGCGATTCAGAAATACGCGAGAGGAGACTCGGGATCAAGTGAATTATGAACTCGAGTTGTATTCTGGTTTCGGTGCTTATGATCCCGCGGTTCGGAACCAAATGTCGAAATCTGGTGATAACGTTGCGAGCGCTTGATGTTGATTTCCGGAAATTCTACAGGGTCGGATAATTCCCCTCTCCGAGCGACGGATCTTTGAGCCACAAGGGGCAAACTTGGGTCAAATTTGAAGATACCAAGAGGTATCAAGGACCGGTATTGGGCATGGCAGACGTTTGCTGTATAAGAGGCCACGCCGCTATCTCGGGAACATTAGAGTATCCGTGGAAGATTCGGGCTACAGCACAGACAGAATCAAGAACGACATGTTCGGAGGCAGCTTTGTGTGCAGACATACACAAAACAGCTGACAGGGCAAGAGTCATATTCAGTCACTGTCAGATCCAAGAGAGTGGTCAGAATCTGTAAGGTTTGAGGTTCGACAAGAGCTACAAGTATTTGTTGCTACAACGACTCATCCTTCGTAGCAAGTGATTGAGAACAGTTTGGAGTACGTGGCTTGCCTGAGATGTGACCTGAATCTGCTAGAACTAGACGACGTGGTGGTACTGATGATCTTGTTGATTCGTTTGTCGAGCCAATAGCAGGCGTCCTGAGTGGTGGTACCATACAAAGGCGGGAGAATGGAACCAACTCACAACATTTGCCATGTATGTTTTCTCCCGGAATGCTATCTTCCTTCAAGTGGACCCAAACTTCCTCACGAGCTCCGAACAGCTTCATTCTGCTGCGCAGGAGAGGTGAATACAGGAGGAGAGTCCGACAGAGCAGTGCTGTACTCACTATGTCCAACTCGGAGTCACTGTATGTGCGCGGAGAATGCTCTATTTACGAATCATAGATAAGGTTCAGTCAAGGCGACCCCTCGTTTGCTGGAGGGGTATGCAGGATATAGGGATATTCGGTATCGGCGAATTTGAGGTATTTATACTCGGATAGGCAGGGTTGTTATTATACAACGCATTCCAGCTCGATTCAACTCGGTTACCCTTGCTCCAGGATTGAGAAGCACCTGCAAAAACACGGTAGTGAAAGGGTGGTGTTGTGGTCGTCATGGTGCAAGGCAAGGCCATGTTCGTGTCATCCGGCCGCTCAGCCGTTCCGGTTATCCGATAGGCGCTAAGATTATCCCACGAGTCCCAGCACTGAACAAACCTCGATAGAGCGGTCGATAATAGAGGTACAATGACACTTCTGCCTTAGCGGGCTGTGTGAATGTCACTAAAGGGAAGATATTGCTGAAGCTTGCCTCAACCAATCATCCTCGATACTACCAGATGCCGACTGAATCAGAAGAGGTGATAGAAATCGTACACGGCTGTGCGGTCAGATGTTTCAGAGCCTGACGTCATTATCTGTCCGGGTACAATGGGATGCGGTTGTCCGGTGTCCTCTCTCTTCCACCATCATGGCCTCAGAAACAACCAGTACCCTCACGATATCAAATCGCTGTTCGTGGTTTAACGCTATCTATCTGACTATGGGTCTCACCTCATTCATTGGCCTTAGTCGATTTGCCTGCGTCCGACATCACCCTCCAGTCCTCCGATAGAGTGCTTTACAAGATTCACCGAATCAACCTTGAGATGAATTCGAAAGTCTTCGCTGACGCTGGGACCTCGACGGTTGGAGCTGCAGAGAATGAGGTTGTGCTCCTGTCTGAATCTTCCGAAGTACTCGAGGTTATGCTACAATATCTCTATCTTCAACCCCAGCCGGACCTTCGCAAGGTGGAGTTCGGAGTCATGAAGGAGGTGGCCGAGGCTGTGGAAAAGTATGAGATATACTGTGCTGTGGGTGTTTGTTGTCACCAGATGAGGTTATTCTCGGCTTATTAATCCATCATCCAAAGCTGATGCAGTTTCAACAGGGAATATATCCCTGAGTACCCCGTTGATGTTATGCTTTATGCAATTCGCCACAAGCATACAGAAGTCCTTGATGAAAGTGCTGTAGCCACGTTGGGCATCGCCCCTTATTCGATGCTGAGCGTGTTACCCCAGAATATATTCGAGGCTTGGGTAAGTGTTGAATCCTTCGTTCAATGGGGGTTGCAATTCAGTTGCGTTAATACTCTAGATCAATTATGTTCAAACTTATCACAATCTTGTAACAAAAGAATTCACTCGCTTTGGACCGACCAGACTACATCGTGGCATGACAACTCCTTGCGACGTTTGGCACGAACACTACTCTCTCATAGCCTCTGAGCTTAGTACTGCTTTTGGGACGACACGAACTCGTTTTCGCAGTGGCAGCCACAATCAGGGGTCTGGCTCCTCGTACTCGTACCCTGGATACGATCGAAGACGTGATAGCCTCCCCAGCGTTCCCAGTCTTGCCAGGCTTCCCTCACTACTCGAGAGGAGACAAGCGCTCACGATGGAACGCTGTGCCGATTGCAAGCGAGAGCTGGGATACTGGATTCATCAAACTGAAAGGGACTGGCGCGAGATGTCTCGATTTTCGGAATACCTGTGAACACGATACAGGAGAACGCTTCCCGGGTGTTATACAGCAGCTCTATCGTGAGTCAGATCTAACACCGGGCGATGTTACTTATTCTTGGCCATATTCAGTAGTTTCCAACTTTCCATATCGGGCTTGAAATTCATACACTCCCACGACTTCTGTTCAATGTTCTTCCAAACCCAACGCAACTGGCACGCTAGGGGTGGCGAGAGGATCGGAATCCTTATGCAGATCACCTCGCGTCTCAAGCATATGGAGTTATGAATGAACAATCTATTTCTTACGAACCAGTTCATACCGCTGAGCCGTCATCAAAAGCTCTCAATCAACAACAACTATCAACTCTTTCAGCGCCATCGACTGTCAATCAGCGTTGCCGGGGCTCATGTGACTAGTTCACCTACCTCTTTCTAGTTCGGTGCATTTTGATCGCGTCGCTCCCCGAAAGACTCCAGAAATTCGGCGTGACAGATAAACCGTCCCGATCAAACGTGGTCCCATCGTCATTGAGGTCTGAGTAGGTGCTCTGGGAACTATCAAAGCCCGCTGGCGTTCGTTCCTTGCGTTCGACGGTATACCATCTCCGCTTGGTTTTCGCAGACACGTAAATGCCGGGGACTCGGTGGGGACATGAACGATAGTGGTCTCCAGGGTATCCTAAGTTAGGATCACTGACCTTGTTCCCAAAAAGACGTAAAGTCACGCTTCGCCACCTTCGTCAATAGCAAAATCATGAATCAATTGTGCTGTGTTGCCTAATGCTAGGAGTACAAACAGGGTAGGTAGGAGCCCGTCGAGTTGCCAATATAAATGTCCTTCCGCGCTCCTGTCGCAGCGCCTCACGAGACCCAGTAAGCGGACTCAAGAGGTCGTTCCTAGTCATCAAGGTGCCCGAGCACGGCTCCAGTCATGATCTGAAGTGCTGTAGAAGCTGCGTACATTGCCGGAGAGGAAAACAGTGCGACCTTCGGCAAGCCGCACGGCGATCAATGCTGGCTTACCGTGGAAACAAAAAGTATAGTTGGTGCATATGTGCATCTGTGTATGTGGAGATGATATCAAAACACCGAGGACAGGGAAGTAGCGCCTTACCATTCAAATCCACCAGATCCCCCAGTTGACCTCATTTTCTTAATGGTGTGTAGTAATTTTGGGGCGGAGTTCTCCGGGACTGAAAAGATTCAAATCGTAACTTTCAATATGATACACAGGTTTCCCTGCGTTAATATTCAATAGCAAAGACTATTTTCACTAGTCTGTATCGAACCTTGTTTACAGCACATCATGCGCCTATAAAGATAAGCAATAACCTCCCCAAATCCTCATCCCATCTCCCTCACCAGCTCCTTCCCAATTAGAACTACACTCATCCAAAGCCACGGAAATGTCTAACTACAAGGACTCCGCCAGTTCTGCTCAATCCGGCCCCAAGCGCGTACTCATGGCCTGCACAGAATGTCGAAAACGAAAAGTCAGGGTGAGCCGATTCTAGGTTTGGGATCACAGTAAGCAGCGAACTCACTTCTCCCAGTGCAACCCCGATCGTTCCGGAGTGACTCGTCCTTGCGAACGATGCAACAGAAATGGACTACGATGTCGATATGAACCGATCAGCGTTGAGCCGGAACACTCGGATGGGGGGGAGAGTATCAAGCTCTATAATCCATACGCTCAGCAGCCGCCCCTTACCAACCCCCCTCCTCAACCCTTCCAGCAACCTCTAAATAACGGAGGTGCTACTTACCCGAATCAGTATGTCGGTTATCCGAATCCCCCACCTGCCAACAGGAGCATACAGATGCATCCTGGGGGGTATAGTAGCACACCTGGAGAGTATACCACACCGCATCACCAGTACCAGAACTCGTATATAAATCCCTCTCGCAGCAATACAGCCACTCCCGTTCGATTGAAGTTTGTCTTTTCTTCCTCTCCTGCGTTCGACTCCTTGCTCAAGCTTTCATTTTCCAGCGATGGTCGCATCTGTTATGGTTCCCCTTCATGCTTCTGCGGTCATCATCATAGACAATAATTTACGGTTTAACGCCAATAATCGCAATCTGCCCTATAGATTCAGTACGGCATCTCAACTGAACTCGAAACACGCACCTATCTGTATCACTACCAGAACCATAGACCAGTATCATTCCCAGCCCCGAAATTGTAGCCTTTGAACTTATCTTATTTAAATACGCCCACTCCGGGGAGTACAGGTGGACCACTAGAGTCTCGTATTTTATTTATTGAACTGTATTACTACATAGTACATATTTTCATGTTCGGTTACTCCTTGAAGCCCGAGGACTATGGAGGTCTATCACAGCACGTTCTGAAGCGCACGAAGTCTCATATCTCACAAGTTTTTCCCTCTAACGGTCTTGCCTTCATCACTACCGAGGACTGGGACGTTGATGTGGTTTCGGTGAGTGATCACAAGAAGTTCGCAGTGACCACAGTTCGTGATGCGCGCGAGTTCGAGTGGCGTACTCCAGCCCTTTGAGATGTTATAATCACTTGATTACATCGATGCGCCTATGCCAATAAACTTCTCAAGCCGGCCCGTGTGCCCTTCGCCGGGACGCTCGTGTTTTTTCGCTATCATCTTCTCCAGCCAAACCTCCATCATGATTATGATGACGCGCGCTGATACCCCCTAGCGCCTCTGTAGACCTTTGTGTATGATATGATCCGAGGAAAGCTGATGGCTAGGACGTAAAGCAGTAGTTGAAGGGACCACGTTATGTGGCGTTCCGATCCCTAGTAGGTCCCCGGTATGTCTTTGATTTTGACATCACTGTCTTTGTGCCTCATTTGGTCAATCGTTAAGTCACGATCAATTTGTAACGATGTCCAGTTCCTAATACTCGTCTGCCCGCCTTGATACATCACTCAAATTCAGAAGAGTACAAGAGCTACCAAACGTGGACATCTTCGGGAGATCGAATGGAATAAGCTCCTTCATTCTGTTGGCCCGTCCGTATTTCGGGTACCTCTTGAATTCGGCTCCGCGATCGGACCTGGTACCTTGTTCTTGCCTTGGGAAGGCCTAAGGGTACGTCCTCCCACCGATTCTCATTGCTGCCCCTGTCTTTATTGCCATAGACTAGTGGCGTCCGGTATGCAGTCAACAGACCGATCCTGACCACAATGTGAATGAGCGTTATCTGTTTCAATTTTGATCCCGTCAGACTGCCAGTTGCTTCTGTCAGATTATAGTCAGACAAAGATATAGTAGCGTTGCTTTGTCTCTGCTTGAGTCCTTACTCACTGTGTGACAGATGGAAAGCTATGGTCTAATCCGCCCTCTAATATACCTGGACTTCTAACAACCGCTTCCCTCAGAAGGGGCGGCGATATCAGATCACTCCTAGTTACCCAGCTCTCAGCACGTACTTTCCTGATATTCCAGCACTTTCAACACACACCCCGCACGGTATCTGACAAGAGTGGAAGTCAATACGGCACACAGACCAATTTGTCTTTGCTTTTCGTGTATTGAGAGAGAAAAAGAGAGCGGAACTACTGTTCTAAGGAAGCATGAGAGTATGAAATCGCAATTCGCCAACGGCTTCCCAAAGATGCCATCCGATTGTTTAGAAAGGGTCGCCGTTACGGCCAGGATCAGCCCTCCACTGTCCACAAGGGTCGGTCATAACACCGCCCTGTAGAATCGACAATTGTCAGTCGAGTTTTCTGAGCCGATGGGGACCGGGGACTCACTTGTTTACCATTTACACCACCAGTGTTGCACCTGTCGACAGGGAGACGGAGCAGGCGGTTGCAATTGCCGTCAATGGTGAAGGAGCAACTGGAAGGATAAGTGACAGTTCAGTATTCCTGGCCTTCGGGACTACCGTGCAGGACAACGTACCCATTGATCGCCTTCGCGGAGAACCAGTAGTCTACGTCTCCAAATTCGAATACGGTCTGGAATAATGTGTTAGCTCTGTAAACGATGGCCGGAGGAGTGGAACAAGTTACTACTCACGCTGACTTCTTGACCGTTATTGAGGTGGGTTCCAATGATCTTTCTGTTAGCGCGAGGAGGAAAGATGGGTCGTTATGTCGGTAACTATCCTGTAGAAGGAGCCAAAATATTGATACTTACGCACACCACTGATCGATTGCAGACACGAATGGGAGGCGGTCGGACTTGGTACCAGTGTTATAGCAATTAACAATCTCAGGCTCAGCTAGGATAGAAACCGTTGAAGTCAGCGATCCCATCTAGATATGGCAGACGAGAGCCTGAACGTACTCCTAGGGACAAGCTGAGGGCTCGCAAGAGCCTGCCCGAGAGCGGCGGCAGTGAGGACGAGAGACGAGAAATGCATCTTTGTTCAGAGAGCAAAAAGTTGAGACTGAAGAAGACAAGAAGAGCTCGCTTGCTGCTTCTGGTTGATTATTCCTGGACTTCTTTTATACCTAGTTGTCTCCATTAAGACTACGTCAGAGTGGCGGTATATCTGAAGAACTCCAAACAATTCGTAATCTCCGTTCGCGTTCGAGATTCAATCAGCCAACTATTCACGTACATTGGATGAAGTCCTGAGTGTCGAATTCAGTGCAAACAGGCAGGCCCCGGCGCACAAGATGCGAATGGAGAAGTAAAATCATAACACTTACTCTGTATGATATCCCCGCTAGCAACTTGCCTTTGGGCGTGAGTGGTCTTATCAGGAAATACTACTAATTGTCCCAACCTAGAGCTCAAATCAGATGAAAGTTTTTGCCAATATACTCTTCAAACTCACAACCGAGCGAAGGGTCGCAGGAGTATAATTTCCCGCCTCAGGGAAGTCGTCAAACTTGCAACTTACTCTCTCAATCGAATGACTTGAAATTCTGAATTCACCGCCCATTGTTCACAGCTCTACTGTAGCCCCACCTACCTATCTGTGCAACGACTTCGGATTCCTGCAGGGAAGGACCATAGGGCGCCTTCTCCGACAAAATTGAGTATCCGGTAATCACTGATGGCTACCACATCGTGTTTCTCTGGAACGTGTACTAAGATTCTCTCAGATGGCTGAGTCCAGACCAAACAACGCCGTTGAACGCGCTTCAGCGAAGTTATCTACCCAAGAAACAAACCTAACAAGTGAAGTAAAGGCCTAAACTTACCGCAAGTATCGCAAAGTTGAATGAGCGCCGACATTGTCTAGCGAAGGCACTGGATCTACGTAGTGCCCATGTGATTAGCGTTGGAAAGAAAACCCCACTCCTTCGTCGAATCCTCTGCGAAGCCGTGTCAAACGGCGACTTGTGCGATGGATAAAACGTACAGCATTAGAGTATTGTGTTTGCGTCGGTCCTGTAGATAAGTAGTCTTCCGAAGTTTTTCAGAGGTCTATTCCGAGCTTTCGTAGCAAAGGGTGGCGCCGGTCGGAACTCAAATTTGAGCCCAGCATCAGCACGAAAAGACCTCCCCTAAATATGTTCCATGCGTTTATAGGTTGCTCGTTTGGACCATGAGGCTCTCTTGACGATACCCTCACCTCGCACCTCCATCGGAAAGAAACAAAAAAGTGCTCAGTCTTACACTATCCGTGTTTAATAAGTATGTTTCAAGCGAGCATTTGGATTCACACCATCTGAAGATGTTATCCGTCTATGTGCCGGATAAGGAGATTTCTACATTAGCGAGTGTCCACCTTATCAGCCTGGATGACCCCACCATTCTGATCGGACATGAAATGTCAAACTCCAGGTGCCAGTTCCCGAAAAGTATGAAACTGATTGTAGGGCTGTATGCCGAAGATCTGATTCGTTGACAGTGAAAACCTAGCTCTTATCCCATAGCAGAGGGCCGCGCGCCTCTCAATCCGGTGGTTTGGCTATTGCGGATAACCCCGCTTGTGGGCTTGAGTATGTTGGACTCAGCCGCATACTGCGTGGGGGTAGCCATCTATAAAAGCTAAAGACTCAATTCTAACTGCTATGATCGTTAGGACCAGGCTTTCAATGCCTTGATCATGATATGAAAAACCAACTGAACACAGTCGTAAGACTTCAGGGAATGAACGGTAAGTCGAGATACTTTGACCGCTCGAGAACGTCAAAAGAAGTGGATGTGCCTCATTACCAGCTACCCCGATCACAAGCGATACCCCGCTTCGGCATTTTCAATCTCGCTAATTGTGTGTTTTGCCAACCCAGTAGGAGTTCTGTAAGGCATCAATTGAATGCGTATAGAACGCCAACTCGAGTCTCGCTCGTGGGCTCACTCATGCGGCATTTGCCCGCCGGAGATGCCTTATACAGCAACTAATGTATCTTCGTTTCAAATCGCACACCGGGCGCTGGTGAACAAAAGCCTAGAGGTGCCAAACTCAAAACGTTCATGGCTTGGCCTGATTAAATGTCGGGTAATTCGTCGGAATTTGATGTGGAGTGAGGTCAACAGCTGCGTGAAGCGCAAATTTGAATATCGAATATCGCAGAACATCTGTGACTTCAGGGTTTCTGGGTTGTGGCTGTCTCAAGTACCGCTATCTGAGTCGTGGATGGGTGATTGTTTCACATCTTGGCGGCACCCCAAGATTACTAACTCTTCGGAAGTCTTTGCATAAACCTCCATTTTGATGCACGGTTGGTGAGGCAACTGGGTATATAAGGAGGACGGTAGAGATCGGCCAGAGACAGGGAACGAGCTTTTCTCATTACTTTCAGTTTTATTAACCCGGTTTCTTACCTCTTGTCCTCTGCAAAAAGATGCACGTCTCATTCCTCGTCGCTGCCGCCGCTATTGGACAAGCTCTTGCGAGTCCTCAGCCCGTCGCCAGAAGTACGTCCACCATCTTCCTATATTTGTCTTCCTAGTGCCCATAAACGCTCAAATTCACGCTCTACCTCATAGCTGACCCCGAAATCGTCAGTTGATACAACGTCGGCACCAAATCCGACCGCTTGCCGTTCGTGTCTGCAATCGATCAGTGGTGCTCGTGAGTGAATGTTTGGCGTAGTTGATACATTTAGTGATCGAATACTCTGTCGTTTCTCTTTGCTTTACAGGAGAGTCATTGGAATCCACCTGAATAATGGTCAAGAGATCAGCGTAAGTGGAAACTGGTACAATTTCTTCCGTCAATGTCTTCAGTACGATAAATGAGTTTTTAGACGGTCTTCGAGTTTGGAGACGTGGACTACTGGTTCTCCGCTAAGGCTATCAATGAGTATGTGATAATCATAATTTACTGGGTGTGTAGCTGGGAGCCTGACTCCTTGCTCCAGGTGCTCCTTCACCATCGACGGCAACTGCAACCGTTTGCTTCGTCTTCCCGTAGACAGGTGCAACACTGGTGGCGTTAACGGTAAACAGGTCAGTTCCTCAACTCCCTCGTCACTCTCACCTCGAGAATCCGACTGACGATGTCGGGCTCACTGGGTGGTGTCATGACTGATCCTTGTGGACAGTGGAGGGCGGATCCCGGCCGTGATGGCAGTCCTTTCTAAACAAACAGTATTCAGCACAATGGGTAAAGGACTTCAACCCCGCATACCTACGGCACGGTGGAAGTTGTTCCGTTTCCTTTCGTCTTTTGTTAGAAGATAAAAGCAAAAAAAGACACCTGTAGTTTGCAATTTATTCAAATGGTCATGTTTTCTGTGTCGGATATCCGATAGTGAAGGGTATTTTGGAGACTTATGGGATGTAATCGCCGCTTTCAATCACTCTTTCCTGGGGTAGTTCTGAATGCTCGAAGGAAACCTGTGGATGTTGTATACATAACGTTCAAGTCGCGATCTACCAACAGCTCTACTTCCCTGGGTAAGTTCATCTTGTGACTCGTACTCGTGGGCTGCTCTCCGAGCCTCAATGACAGTAAAGGTGTTTATGTCTTCCACCTCGGCTATCGCGTATTTGGAGACGGAGGTGACCGCGCATCGAGGCCGCGGGGCGTTAACTCCCATCGATATTCCCGTAGCAATGGATACCCCTTTATATCGAGACGCGGCTCGATAGTTGAGATGATCTCTCCCCGAGAACCTTCCCTCGTAATACGTTTGTTTAGGCGAGGCGAGTTTACCAACGTCAGAGGCCCTATCTTCTCCCGGGATACAAGGCACATTCAATCTTGAACGGGTCTTTTGGGCGTCACTCAATAGGAATAGGTCAAGCAAACCGCGTGATCCAGTCGGGAACGAAGAACAATTGTACAATATCCGAGGTACAGTGTTCACTAGGCGCTCGTAAGATTTAAATAAAAGCAATTCTCTCTCTGCCGCTATCGTGGTGGTGAGGTGATTTATTTCTTTACTTCACTCTACGCGAAACTACTTCTACGATATTGGTAAGAAGACCATCAGTAAACAGGATCCCCGCGATTCAAACCGACTTCACTTTTAAAAACACTGGTTGAGTGTCATATTCGAATTGACTTAGAGGAACGGTAAACGTTTGAGAAAATATCAGATTTGAACGGCAGAGTACAAGCGCACCAGACATCGACACTACCAGTCTGGTCGTCGAATGTTATGTTTCCAAGTTCTAACCTTCGCTTGATCACATCCTGGTCGAACGTGAATCTTTGTGGGTTTGAGATACACCCGAAGCGCAGCATCCCTGTGGTCCTGCTAGATCTAAAAGCTGTCGAGTGCCCTGCTCATGGCGGGATGATTCACGGAAGAGAACCTGATCATATGAGAACAGTTGACACAAGCAATATTACTATTTGGTTATGAGTACGGCAGACAGGTATTTGTTTTTGTTTTTATATAGTAAGGGAGGAAAAGAAACTAAATAAAACACCCCATGAAACCTTCAAGAGCCGAGAGTGCGAACTAGCAAGTACTTCTCATTCGAGCGTTTGATGGACTGCTTAGAACGGATCACCGTTACGGCCAGGGTCAGCCCTCCATTGTCCGCAAGGATCCGTCATGACACCACCCTGTCAATAATTATTGTTAGTTGGATTCTCAAGCTACAATAGCAACGAGTGACCGACCTGTTTGCCGTTCTCGCCGCCGGTGTTGCACCTATCGACAGGGAGACGAAGCAAGCGGTTACAGTTGCCATCGATCGTGAAGGAGCAACTAGTAAAGATACAAGTTTGAGTATTCGTAGCTATGAGGAATAGAGACAACGTACCCGTTGATGGCCTGAGCAGAAAACCAGTAGTCTACGTCTCCAAACTCGAAAACGGTCTAACAGCCAGAATTTCGGGTGAGATCTGAAACGACAAAGGTTGGAGGCTACTCACGCTGACGGATTGACCATTCTCGAGGTGAGTTCCAATTACCCTCCTGTCGACACCAGACGTATCAGATCACTGACTATCTCGACGACAAAGCTAGAATAACACTTACGCGCACCACTGGTCAATTGCAGAGACGAACGGCAACCGGTCGGATTTGGTACCAGTGTTGTAGCAACTGACGATCTCGGGTTCAGCTAGTCGGACGGAAGTTGGCAATGTCAGTGATCATGTATACGACGAGAGCAAAGGTAGTCGGGACGTACTCCTGGCAATGGGTGGCGGGCTCGCAAGAGCTTGCCCGAGAGCAGCAGCGACGACGACAAAGAACGAGAAATGCATTGTGTTGCAGAGGGGTTGAGAGCTAGTACAAAGCTGGAGAACCTGAGAAGAGCTCGTTTGCTGGTTCTAACTGGCCTTTACCACAGTCCTTTTATACCCAGTCTTTACTTGGGTGGCCCTGTGGCGAACGGTAATTACGTCCAAAGAGTTAGCCTTAGCCTGCGGGCGCGTTTCAGAAGCAATAAGCAGTCAAAGAGAATTCATCGAGTCACGAACACACCTACGATCATACTTGTAACAACCGCCACAGAGATATAGGCGCCGGTCGCAATCTATGGCACATTCATCAATCAAATTCGGGGTTTACCCAGCTGTTGAGTTGACTCCACAATAAAGACCCGTGTCATTCAATGACTCGACATCTTCTTCAGGGTTAGGCTGTGAACGTTGCTCAGTCTAACACATTCAAATCCCGCTCGCGCACAGGTTGCAGTGCTTCATGAGGGGACTTGCTCTATAAGGCATCCCCGATGCCCGTAGCATTGCATAAGGGAAAACACAAGAAAGAACACCACCCTCCGTGATTCGCTGTCGAAACGACAATAACGCAGTCGCTGCTTGCGGAATACTGTAAGTTTACTCACTGACTGGGTAGGTGTAAGCTGCAGTTGAATCGAAAGTCGAGTTGTTCATGCGGCTAAAGCAGAGTGTCGGATGGAGTCGGGGGTAGCGGCTAATAAAGTCCATCGATGTCGTGTGATGCCTTTAAGCTATTGACATACCTTGACTTGACGCCCATTTCCTACAGCTTTGATTTGAGTTGGCCAGCATTCATAGATGACTACCACCGCCCGTATATTGTGTGTGGAGTCTTTGAAACAAATTATCTACAAGTCAAGATGAAACGAGGCCTTCCAGGGCGCAAGTCTCGGAGATACCAAGATATACCATGAGCAAGGTAACAGTCGTGCATAGGCAAGGAGCAGAGAAAGAGTGGAGGCTAGACCTCAGACGGTTGAGTAACAAACCGCTGAGGTAGACTGGTATTTCTACCTAGCTTATATACTACAGTACAGGATAAATAGAATACTATAGAATGGAGTAGAATGTACTGTGCATGATGTAGTAGGATCGGAATGGGACTAAGCACAGTCAGTGAGGTAGAGGGTATTGGAGTAGGTGCATAATGTAGGGCAAAGGGATAGTGATATCATACAGTGTGTAGGGTCAGGTAGGCGCATTGGTTAGCTAGGCTGAAGTTGCCATACCTAGAATATCAACTGTAACCAAAGGTTGCTCAGTACCGTTCGAGCATATTCAACACAACACAAGACTTGGTCGCACCTACTACTAGCAGGGTCGCCTGAAGATCCAGAATTGAAACCTATGCGAACACAAGACAACCTGTCTTCGATATGCTTCAAGTAACTTTGTGTTACTGCTAAGCCTGAAGTGCAGAATTTCCACTGAGTACTTACGCAATGATATTAATAAATACATGCATGGAGCTTCATAAAACCCAACATTGAGTAACACCGTGAATTGATTCTTCAAATTGGCCTTCATTCTGTCGTGACCTGTTTAATGGGAAGGTATGGGACTGCTCAATAATGTGTATTTGTGGGATGTTCAGGCTCAGGAAAAGATCTCAAGCAGTATCCCAAAAACTCGGCAGACTCCTCACTGAAAGGGACTCTCTTCAGCACAAGAGGTTTAGCAGCTATAGCAACTATGAAAACCGGTTTTTCCGTAGTCAAACAACTCACAATTGTCATGAAGTGCCGCTTTTCCCCTATCTTTTCCCTTTTCTTAGCACCCATTCCCCTTTTAGCGCCTGTTTGATACTTTGATGCCTACCAGATACCCAGTTCCCTTTTCCACATCACTCCCATCATTTCCTTCCTCACCCTTGTTCTGTCACATCGTCTTCACAACTGATCCCATCTATTGTTCCCTTTGTTCTCCTTGTTCTTTCACATCACCTTCACAACTGATTCCATCTATTGTTTCTATCACTCTCTTTGTTCTTTTACATACAACAGTTACTCGTTCTTGTTCCATACCTGGACTACTATTGTTATTCCCTTGTTCCCTATTCTCTCTCTTTATTCTTGCACAACCCATATTCTAGTATATAAGCTATACTTCTGTCTTTCCCTCTATCTGCAATGTATCTAACTTGTCGTTGGGACCAGACCTTTACTTGCTCTTGCTCTCTGCTTGCTGTCCCTGCCCTCTGTTGTCGTCTCTGCTAGACGACTTCTGCTGCCATCATCTCTGTATCTGAAGTCTTAGCATTCAGCTCTTTAGGACAACAATGACTGGTGACCTCCCATCAGGTGTGGTTGAGCTACTGTCCGCGATGCATCAGCACCCGGACCAGCATTGTGGTGACTATCAACCACAGTATGTAACATCTTCACCCACTTGCTTGTCATTACCCTGTAGGCTGTTCAAGAGTAGGAGAGGTCTAACATGACTCCCAGCAGTTCAATTTCAATGACAACAATCATAGGCGAGTACCACTGCTCCGGTGTTGCATGCAGAGTGGTCCCTCAATTGAGACACTATGTGCCTCCTGTCAAGATGGAATGAGGATCCTGAGGGTACAAGCAAAGACACCTGTCAAGGATAAGCCACCAGTAGCAAGGGGTTTCACATATTGCCAAAATGAAGGACAGGCTATGCTAACGGTGGTTCAACAAAAACATCTTCAGGATGCATCTAGCAGGTCACCTGAAGATGCAAGATTGCATAGGTTAAATGATGCAAAATCCCTTGATGTACCTCTTGCATTTCCAGGAGAGAATCCTACTGTGATGCCTGGCCTGAAGTTGCAGAATACCTGTCAGTTTTATTCACTGTTCCTGGAGCTTTCAAAGGATGACAGACTTGAATTCATATCAACCAAGGGCATTCACTTGTGAGACTATAATCTGGATCCAAACTAGCTTCCATCATGTTTGTTGCTCATGCCTTGAACAAACCTCTTCCATTAGAATTGGAGTAACATGTTGGTATAGTCTATGGCTTGGGTGACAAGTGTTTAGAAGGACTGAGTGAGTTGTCACAGTAACTCAGCTGCAAGAGATGACCTCCCCTCAAGCTGGTCTGTGCATGATTACATTATTGGTGTCATGAAGTGCTGCTTTTCCCCCTATCTTTTCCTTTCTTAGCGCCCATTCCCCTTTTAGCGCCTATTTGTTACATTGACGCCTACCAGACTCCTGTCTCCCCTCTCCCACATTGCTTCCTCCCACACTATTGTCTTTCTGCCCTCACAACTTATTCATTCAACTGTTCTTATTATTCTTTTCCATTCCTCGGTTACTTGTTCCAGACTCATTATTGTCTTATACCTTGACAGTTATTGTTTCCCTATTGTTTCTTATTACCTTTTTCTACTCGTTCACAACTCATATCACAGATCACTGACTGGGTATATAAGCTAGGTAGTTTACACCTGGTCCCTCATCTTGACCTCTTGTTGTTGGGACCAGGTGAGTAGTACTTCTGTCTTTCTCTTTATCTGCAATGTATCTAACTTGTCGTTGGGACCAGTTCTTTTACTTGCTCTTGCTCTTGACTTGCTGCCTCTGTCATCTCTGTCGTTGTCTCTGCTAGATGACTTCTGCCGACGTTGTCTATGTATTTGAAGCCTTAGTGTCTAGTACTTTAGGACATTAGGTCAAGATCCTTTATTGCACTGACAGCCTGACCAGTGGGAAGGTTGTCCTTGCAAGATCACCACAGCTTCCAGACCCTCTTTGAATCTTGTTCATGCAGTTGATCCTGCAGATTACTATCACTGGCATTTTGACCCTGACACTGACAATTGGAGTACTTGTGACCTCCAACCCTGCCCACATGCCAATCCTCTCAACTCAATCCTGTGAGCTGTTCGAACTAGTACCACTACCGTTCCCCAGTCCTGCCCCCATTCCTGAATCAAACCCAGCAGCCTCGCCCACTGTTGCTGAAGCTTCCACTCCACTACTGTTCACTGCACCACCAACTCCTGTAGGTTCTGGACCAGCCACCCTGCGACCTCTCTCTGCCCTTATGCACTGATCACCATCACCATCTGACACCTCTTAATCACACACCTCATGCTCCACTATCTCCAGTATGTCTACTCAGTCTACCACTAACACCACCCTTGAAGCACTCCTCACCTGTTGTCACGATTCCCCCTACTATCCCCTGTCAAGTGCCCACACCCACATTGAGTGCTAAACCATCAACTCGACTCATCCTTTTTCCCAACATCTGACTCAACTCCATGACTTGAACAGGCCAACTCACTACTCATCCACCACGACTCAGCAGGCCTACTACTGTCCACAACTCATTATCTGTGACTCAGCGGCCCAACTCATAATTCTAGAACCATTCATCCCTGACTCCTTCCTGTTGACTCCCACATATACTTTATGACTCATTCTGACCCGTAACCTAGTATAAAAGACTCATCATGTACATTACTATTCTTTAGCTTAACCACTTGGTCAATCCATAGTGAACACAGCAGAACAGACTTGATTGAGTGACCTGAGGGGCAACTGTGGTCACCTTCCTTACACTTGGTTAAGCTCTTTTACCCTCACCTCACTCTCGAACTGACCAAAGACCAAAGAAACACTGAACCCCTGAACAACGACCATACTGGCATCCCAGAACCCTCAAATCAAGTTCATATACAAACCAGAACCCAATAAGCACCAAGAATACTTTTACCTGACCTGAACTGCCAGACCCAATGAAACCATGACTCTCAGACTCGAATCCTTCATCTCGAAAACCATCCTAGAAGAACCCCAATACCTCCACAACAAGTGGCTACAATTGCACCACACCATCTGGTGGTACGTGGCACCAACATACAATATGTGTCATGAAATGCCGCTTTTCCCCCTATCTTTTCCTTTCTTAGCGCCCATTCCCCTTTCAGCGCCTGATTGTCACTTTGACGCCCATTTGTTACTTTGACGCCTACCAGATACCCGGTTCCCCTCTCCCCATCATTCCCATCATTTCCTTTCCCATCCTTGTTCTTTCACATCGTCTTCACAACCTATCCCATCCATTGTTTCCTTTGTTCTCTTTGTTCTTTTATATACAACAGTTACTCGTTCCGGACTCGTTCTTATTCTTTATCTGGACTACTATTGTTCTTTCCTTGTTCCCTATTATCTTTCTTTATTCTTGCGCGACTCATATTCCAGTATATAAGCTAGGCAGTTTACACCTGGTCCCTCATCTTGACCTCTTGTCATTGGGACCAGGTGAGTAGCTAACTTTATTTCTCCTTATCTTCAATATATCTAACTTGTCATTGGGACCAGTTATCTACCTGCTCTTGCTCTCTGCTCGCTGTCTCTGTCATCTCTGTCATCGACTCTGCTAGTCAACTCCTGTCGCCGTTGCTCCTGTAGTCCTAGCGTCTAGCGCTTTAGGACATTAGGTCAAGATCCTTATTGCACTGACAGCCTAACCAGTGGGAGGGTTGTCCTTGCAAGATCATCACGGCTTCCAAACCTTGTCCGAATCTCATTCACGCAGTTGATCCCGCAGACCGACATCACTGGCACCGCAACCCTGAAACCAGCAACTGGAGAACTTGTGAACTCCAAACCTGCCCACACGCCGACCCTTTAAACTTGATCCCGCGAGCTCGACAGTTCCCCAGTCCTACCCCCACACCTGAACCAGAAACCAATCTAACAGCCTCGGCTGCCTTACCATTTGCTGCACCACCCACTCCTGTAGGTTCTGGACCCGCTACTCCATGACCTCTCTCTGTCCTCTTGCACCGATCCCCATCTCCAGCTGAAACCACCGACTCGCACGCCTCCCAAACCACCACCTCCACTATATCCAGCATGTCTACTCAGGCAACCGCCAGCGCCACCCTCAAATCACTCCTTTCCCGCCTCATCGATCGACAAGAAGCCCAGCAAGCCCAGCTGGACGCCATCAAGGATGCCCTCAAAGCCAACAAGGATGAAGGAGCTGTCATTGCGAAGCCCGCCATCTTCAAGGGCGATGCGTACGATGTGGCCAGATTCCTGCCCATGTTTAGGAACTGGGCAACAGAGCAAAAGGCGTTGAGGATCAAGGCAGGGCAGGGGGTTACTCCAGAGGATGTCGGAAAATTGGACCACAGGAGGACCAGAGGTCCCAAAGGGGAAAGAATGAGCAGAACCTGGAGGAGGAGAACCACTGTGCCCTGGTACCTTGCTGAACAATCTGGATGGATTGGACGATGAACAACAGAGCGATGATGGAAGGGGTAGCAATAGGTGGAGATCTGCTAGCACCAGACAGAAGGAACTGCCTAGTTTCAAGGAAAGGGGACAGAAACCAGACATTTTCACCAGAAAGAGGGAAGAACTCAAAGATTTCCTGATTGAATTTGGAAAATACCTTCATCTTAACAAGGCCATCTGTCCAAGTGCGTCCAACAGAATCAATCTTTTTCTGTCATTCATCATACATGCCTGGGCACACCACCAAAGCAGGGAAATAGAGGACAATTATGCAGAGGGAAGGACGATGCTTTGATTGCTGACAAAGAGGACACATGCGCAACTTGTGAGAGTGCTCAAGAAAAAGGGCATTAACAGACAACCACTCAGAATGTTCATGCTACAACATCATCTGCTCCAGCCACTCCTACCCCTGCCACAAACTCCAACCCAGACCCCTCCATCCCTTCCATGTCAACAACTCCAGACATAGTGGGGGTTGCTTGAGCTCTCGCCAGTTTAACTCCTGAACAACATGCTACCCTCACTTCCATGTTTACAAAAAAGGATTTTTGACTCACTCCCCTGCCATGTTGTCAGGTGGATTTGTAAAGACACCTATCAGTAACTTGCCCATTCAATACACCCCTTTTATCACCATGAAAAAGTAAGAATCCTGTCACTTACATGGAACAAAAGGACTCCATCAATCATTGTTGCAGTGGAGTTCATTGGAAAAGTTACACGACGAAAAGTCAACCCAAAGGCCCTTCTCAACAGCGGAGCAGAGGGAATCTTCATCAATACACAATTCATAAGAGAAAACGGACCCTTACGAGATTACCAGAGGTAATTCCCATCAGAAATGTTGACGGCAGTGCAAATACTCTGGGTTGGATCAGACATTCCACCAGTGTCAGGAAGGCGACCACAGTTGCCCCTCAAGTCATTTAATCAAGTCTGTTCTGCTGTGTTCACTGTGGATTGACCAAGTGGTTAAGCTAAGGAAACGTACTGTACAAGGTAGGTCTTTTATAGGAAGCTACAGGTCAGAATGAGTCATCAAGTGTCCATACGAGCCGGCGGGGAGAAGTCAGGGATGGATGGTTCTGGGATTGTGAGTCGGGCCGCTGAGTCACAGATAGTGAGTCATAGACAGTAATAGGCCTGCTGAGTTGTGATGGATGAGTATGAGTCGGCCCGTTTGAGTCATGGAGTTGAGTCAGACATTTGGGGAAACGAGGTGAGTCAAGTTGATGGTTTAGCGCTCAATGTGGATTTGGGCACTTGTTGGGGAAAATAGGAGGAATCGTGACAACCAGACAATGAATCCGAATATACTCAGAAGATTGAAATTCACACCACACTGAACTGGCCAAATTTTACATCACTGACATTGGGGATAGCGACATGATCTTAGGAACCAACTGGTTGAAGAGACACAACCCTGAAATTGACTAGAACAAGGAACTTATTGAAATGACAAGGTGTCCCTCTGATTGCAGTATAAAAGGGATCACCCCGAAAATTGAATTTAAAACAAGAATGAAGCGAAAGGGGATACTCCAACCAGTGGAAAAGATAGCAGGAAGCAGACGACTGGTCGACCATTGCTAAGTGGAAAGACCACTTCCCAATAGATTATTCACAGAAGATGACGAAGAACGCCCAGAAGTACCCGCGGAATGGACGGCCAGAATGATTGCCTCTCTGTTTGCAAAGACGGAGGATGATGATGAGTGGGAAGATATCTGCAACAATCTGAGCAACATTTACCCAGTTGCAAAAATCAGCCAAAGCCCAACACACCAAAGAACTGACAAGAACAAAAGAGGAACTTGTTCCCGTTCAATACCATGATTACCTGTCAGTATTCGACAAAAAAACCATGGAACGGCTTCCAGAATCAGGGGAATGGGACCATGCCATCAACCTGAAACCAGAGTTCAAACCACAACCAAGCACAGGATATCAAATGTCACCGTCAGAAAGAGAACATCTCGACAAGTTCATTGACGAAGAATTGAGGAAGGTGTCATGAAGTGCTGCTTTTCCCCTTATCTTTTCCTTTCTTAGCGCCCATTTCCCTTTTAGCACCTGTTTGTCACTTTGATGCCCATTTGTTACCTTGACACCTACCAGATACCCGGTTCCCTTTCCACATCACTCCCATCATTTCCTTTCTCATTCTTGTTCTTTCACATCGTCTTCACAACCCATCTCATTCATTGCTTCCTTTGTTCTCCTTGTTCTTTTATACACAACAGTTACTCGTTCCAGACTCGTTATCATTCCATACCTGGACTACTATTGTTTTCCCCTTGCTCCCTATTATCTTCCTTTATTCTCGTGCAACTCATATTCCAGTATATAAGCTAGGTAGTTTACACCTGGTCCCTCATCTTGACCTCTTGTCATTGGGACCAGGTGAGTAGTTAATTCTGTTTCTCTCTTTACCTGTAATATATTTAACTTGTCATTGGGACCAGATCCTTACTTGCTCTTGCTCTCTGCTCACTGTCTCTGCCATCTCTGTAGTTGTCTCTGTATCTGAAGTCTTAGTGTCTAGCACTTTAGAACACCTCCATCATCTCTGTCATTGTCTCCGCTAGATGACTTCTGCCGTCGTTGTCTCTGTACCCAATGCCTTAGCGTCTAGCGCTTTAGGACAACCAGCGTGTATCCAGAGTATACACATGGGATTTCTTGTCACCAGTAGGGAAAAGTGGTTCAGAGAGTCGGTTGATGTGAAATGTGGAAAGGGTAAGGAAAATGGAGGTTATATGATCAAAGGTTCGAGGTAATAGTAAAAATGGGGTGTGTAGGAGCAAAGGTTTGGGGTAGGAAAACATGTGACTGTTAAGAGGAGAAAGGAAGTCTTGAGCTAATGTCAGCAATCACCAGTCTGTCCTAAAGTGTTAGACACTAAGACTTTGGATACAGAGACAACAGCAGCAGAAGTTGTCTAGCGGAGACAACAACAGAAATGATGGAGGCCGCGAGCAAATAGAGGAACTGGTCCCAACAACAATTTAGATATATTACAGGTAAAGGGAGAAACAGAAGTAACTACTCACCTGGTTCCAACAACAAGAGATCAAGATGAGGGACCAGGTGTAAACTACCTAGCTTATATACTAGAATATGAGTTGTGCGAGAATAAAGAAAGAATAGAGGGAACAAGGAGATAACAATAGTAGTCCAGGTATGGAACAACACAAGTCCGGAACAAGTAATTGTTGTGTATAAAAGAACAATGAGAACAATGGAAACAATGGATGGAACAGGTTGTGAAGACAATGTGAAAGAACAAGGATGCAGGAGGAAATGATGTGAAAGGGGAAACAGGTGTCTGGTAGGCGTCAATATAACAAATGGGTGTCAAAAGGGAAATGGGCGCTAAGAAATGAAAAGATAGGGGGAAAGCGGCACTTTATGACAGCACTGAGCTTTCAGATAACAAAGAATGAGGCAAAGAGAGAAGAGAGCAAGAGTTCTATACACTGGTGAGCATAGACCAGCTCAAGACTGGGGAATACAGGTCAAATATCTACTCCTTATATACTACTGGGGTATTTCATTCAATTTGTATATCACGCATCACAAGCCCCTCCATATACAAAAACTTTTCGTATAGTCACGTTATTATACTTTAAATATACACATAGTAAAAAGCGTAGATTTTAAGCTATAGAGTACAAAATACGCCGGCGGGGATCGAACTTAGAGTCCAATAGTACTCAGTTTGACCGACGGAAGAACCACTTGACTAGGAGAGCTCGACAAGTAAAGGATATGAACTGGAGAAGTGACCGACGGTTCAAATCGGATTAACAAAATCTTATTGACTGTTCGAGAAACAGGACCAACGAGCCTACAGAATCTACTAAGGCGAGGACACTACCTAGAAGGACTCGTTACTAAAGTTAATTGAACCGTCGTAAGGACTGAGTTCAAGACCTGATCAGTTAGGGCTGCTAGTAGTCTCCAATGGCGGTGAAGTATAAGGTCTAGTCATATGCTCAATAGCGTCGGCGGGATTAAAGAAGAACATCCGGACGGGAACTGCTTCACAGGGAGTGAGCACGGGAATGGCATTGAAAACGGCATCCACCCAAGCTCTCAGAGCGCCAGATATGAGAGCAGTAGAAACGGAGAGGATTCCAATCTCTGCGATAGCCTGAGCATATGGTCCTATCTGAGCGTCAAGTATGTCGCGAAAGGTGGATTCGTCGGTTTGGGGAGCGAGGTATAAGAAGTCTTGTAGAGGATCAAGACGCATAGCAGTGTTGCGTAGAAAGGGGTCTTCCTGGCTACAAAGAATGTAGAACTGGAGGAACAAGGCAAAATAAGCCTCTCAATTTCCAGTACGGAGTTCGTCGAGTTGTTTAGCACGATGAGAGAGACCCATCGGGCGGATAATAGCCTTTTCGAAAGGAGGATGGATCTCTTGAGAAAAGATTAGTAGAGGACTATAGATAGTCTATAAAGACACACCTTCATAGACGGTTCAAAAGCAAGACAGGATATGAGGAGCGTCCATAGTATGATGAAAGTACTGGACGAAGAAGACTGATGGTTGAAATTTTATGCTGGCGGTATGAAGTAAGAGTAAGAGATCTTATCGATGGACTAAGCTTTTGACCGACAGGTCTTCAGGAGATTGAAGGCTTTCTGTATTAAGAACTAGTCTAGTATCTCGAAGAAGTCGTGTCTACCAGTAAAAGGTACGAATGGTGCTTCAACAGCCTCTAGGAAAACTTCGTTACACCAGGCTTTAGAATATTTGGGCAGCTGAGCCATAACTGTACTAAGGAATCCTACTCGCATTATGCTATGGCCATACTTCTCGACTAAAGGGGTAATCCTAGTAAGTTCGTTATAGGACTCTTCAGAAAGAGCGGTTGGTTCATAGAGAAAAGCCTGAGCAGGATCGCTCTGGGATAAGAAGAAGACGGCCGCCAGGCAAGTGTGTCTGGCCAGGATAAAGTGTTGAAGGAGCAATGCCATGAAACCGTTGGGCGAGATAACAGTAGAACTGAGCGTAGCCAAATGCCAGAGTTGATGATAGAGAAGGTTACCAGCCATTACTCTGTCGGGGTGAGCAGGGTAGATCTCTATCAATTAAAAGTTAGACTATTAGCCTTTCAGGAACGAGAAGACTGTCGATCATGATGCACCTTTGTAGAACTCCTGAACTAGTTTGGCTACGGGCCATTGCCCGTTGGGAGCTTTGTCCCAGAAGTGTAGAGTAGGCATTGAGCAAGTAGATGAATGGGTTGAAGTACGTTGGAAAGGACGTAGCTCAACCCAGGACAAGAGAGATATGGAGAGTTGGAAGCATGTACTTCCGCAGAACTAGGATGACTGAGCAAGAAAATAGCTAGAACCAATAAGAGCTTATGGATTGTGTGTGGATAGTCCCAGTGGGCTGAGTCAGAATGAGCTGGCAGAACTATAACCTCTGAGCACACCATCAATAGGACCAACGGTCTAAAACTTGTAGACAATATTGATCGACAGGGCAGGGTTTTACCTTTTCAGGCACATTCCTACAGAAACATAGAATAAACAGGCAGAATAGATAATTGGTACAATAGTTAGTTGGACGAGTATATAAGGATGAAGGAATTATGTAGGTTCCTCAGCAAGTACTACCCACATTAGTAGGAAAGTGCAGAACATCTGCCCACACGCATTAGCATTAAAGCAGCTTTGTATCCTATCTAGAGCATTGCCTGGTTTCTGTAACAAGTTCCATGAACCGTCGAAGATAGAAAAGTCGTTGAATCACATAGTTGATTGTTTGAATCATCTAAGTTGTACCGTCGTCCTCGTTCCGTTGTCGTATTGTTTGGCCCGTCAAGTGGTCTTGTTGTCCGTTGTTGTTGTATAAGATCCATCGAGAGGTCTAGTCGTATCGCCCATTGAGAGGTGTTTTGTCTGTCAAAGATCGTTTTTTGAACTGTCGTCTTGTTTCTCTGTCTTTACCATTTCCCGCCGAATCAACCAGTCTCCAAGTTACAACCAACGGAGTTACCTATTGTTCTGTCTATCTTTAGCAGGGCGTAACCTTTGTCAAGCCGACACATTCCTAGCATTCTCCGGACCCGTAGAAGTGTTAGTTGCACCCGCACTTTTTGTGTATAGAATATCCCTTCTACTTACAACGTCCATTAACGTAGTCACAGGGGGTCTATACAAAATATCCTGGTATGTGACAAATTATCCATGAGCCCAAAGAAGCTAGAAAATGGCCTTTTTGGGTAATTTCAGGGCCAAATTCAACATTTTTTGCAGGGGGCAGCCAATGCCGCTACTATTTCCCACCACGTACTCCCAATTTCCAGGGACTTGTGAGTTCCATACGAAAATTTTCTCCGGTGTCACCAGTCACACTCATGTCATATGAACTGACCCTGGGAAATTTTTTTGTCACACCAAAACTCCCATACAAATTGAATGAAATATCCCAGTACTAGAGAACTATGCCGTGTGTCTAGCATGTGTACATGACATCATGAAGCAAGGTGCAAAACAGAAAGTCAAACAGTAAGTGAAACAGGACCCATATGTGTCTACAGCATGTGGGTCCCTCATGTATCTACTGTGTGTATGATCATGTGAGAGATATGATAAAAGATATAGATAACAGACAAGAGATAAGATAATAGATAAGATGAAAAAGGATAAGATAAGGGAAATAGATAAGATAAGAAGGGGAATTCATGACAAGGTGAGTATTTACTTGCTCTTGCTCTTTGCTTGCTGCCTCTGTCATCCCTGTCCTCACCTCCACTAGATGACTTCTGCTGCTGTCGTCTCTGTATCTGAAGCCTTAGTGTCTAGCACTTTAGGACATTGAATTTCTAGTTCTTGACCATGGTTTAGAGAGACTGGAGGGGGTACTCCTGGTAAAGCAGCCATTCCATGGTCTACTGGTGTGATTGGGCATAGAACATGTGGTTCAAAAAGGCTGGTAATGGCTGACCCATCCTTCTTATACATGAACACCCTAGACACAGCCCATCTGTCAATACCTACTGTGGCAACATGCTCCATTCTGAGCAGGTGTCACACCACCGTGCTCTCAGATGGTTCTTGTTTGGTCCTCTTTAAGGCACATGATTTGTATTTCCAACACTATCTGTATTATCTACACATATACTAGCTATATGGATCGGACGATCCTTGCTTCCCTTCCCCCAATTTCCCCACTTTGTACCACCACCAAATAAACTTACCTTTCATCTCCCTTTCTCCCTATCCCTAAGCCATTATCAAACTTGGTACCTTTCGGTGGTCTACACACATAGACTGCCATAGGTGGCCACACTACCTGTGATTATGGCATAGATACATTTGGGAACTATTGGCCATGGGTGTAGGTGCTATTGAGCCAGCATAGTCAAATGCACAGTGAGATGATAATAAGCCTCACATTTGACTATATGGGAATGCTTGAGCTCTTGAGAATGCTTGCTAGAGGTGATAATCAAGTAGATTGTCCTGAAGCTTTGAGACTAGAGTCTCCAGCTTTTATACATGAGTCCTCAGGTATATATGTGTCATAGTATGTAGTTAAGCAAGAATTGTCAGGAAGGCGACCACAGTTGCCCCTCAAGTCACTCAATCAAGTCTGTTCTGCTGTGTTCACTATGGATTGACCAAGTGGTTAAGCTAAGGAAACGTATTGTACAAGGTAGGTCTTTTATACTAAACTGCGGGTCAGAATCAGTCATCAAGTGTCCGTACGAGTCGGCGGGGAGGAATCAGGGATAGATGGTTCTGGGATTGTGAGTCGGGCCACTGAGTCACAGATAATGAGTCGCAGACGGTAATAGGCCTGCTGAGATGTGATAGATGAGTATGAGTTGGCCCGTTCAAGTCATGGAGTTGAGTCAGACGTTTGGGGGAAACAAGGTGAGTCGAGTTGATGGTTTAGCGCTCAATGTGGATTTGGGCACTTGTTAGGGGAAAATGGGAGGGATTGTGACAAGAATATAGCATATAGTTGAGATAGAAAACATAAGCATAGTAGTAAGCATAGCTGCTAGAAGATGAGAGTGAGTAAGTATGTGTAGTTATACAGGCTTTTTGTCTGCCTCATTTCTTGGAAACATCAAGTGTTGATGGTCATTTTCTGGCTACAGCACATGTGAGGTACCCATCCAGTATGTTCAACATATCATAACCCTCTATCAGAGGTTGCATTTTGTCAACTGCTGACCTCAGCCAGTTGGCCAAGAACAAGAATGAAATACAACCAGCTATGTCAGTAAGCTGATCTCAGCTGACAAGTTAGGACTGTGTGGCTCTCTGCTCTTTTTCCCTGGAGTCTCCAGGGTTCATCCAAATCATATTGGCAGTTCCTGGGAGGATACTGTGCCTCTGTACTAACATGTTTGAACCAAAGCTAGCTGGATCAATCGGAGTTGATTTGAGAGGTGTTGTATCACTACCGGTAATCTACAGGGAGCAACCAAGAAAGATGGAGAAGATAGTGATACTGAAATGCTGATAGATGAGTCATTATATATGCAACTTATAATGAGAAATGTATCTCGTGTCCCCCCTTTAAGTGCCACTTGACCGCGGTACTGAGAACCCACGGGTTATGATTGACACCATGGTATCCTGCGGGTCGGTATAAACCCGTACCTGTGGTGGGTATGGTGTGGGCGGGTACGGGTACGGTCTGACTCTAGCAGCACCGCGGTATACCGGTGTGCAATCTTATACAGGTTACGGATCACGACAAAATGATCGTTGTATGTAATGCGTGTTCAACGTTCGACCTCAGCCTGTCAGTGTCACCTTCATGGGGGCCGAACGGGGAATAAAGATTGATGCGGGCGGCTTCGGGAGTCTCAATTAGTTGAGTCAAAATTCCAAGAGTACACTCCCAAAACATGAGTGTGGTTTCTGTTGGGACTTGAAGCGTGAATATCGGGATCGTGACTTGATTTTGGGGGAGACACACAACGCTCAGAAGGTCTCATCAATAACAATCAAACCATAAACCCATTGTTGGTTCGTGCCATTCGGGGTCTCCGGTTTGTTTTTCTGCCCATAGTTTGAATGGTTTGTAGGCCATGGCACTTCTATTCCTATGCATGCCATGGTTGAGTAGTATCAAGATAATCATGATTTTCAGCTCAAATAGAGCGTTGCTTGAACAAGTTTGAGAAGACCGTGACCAAACTAAGCTCAAGATACTCCACTCATAGTTCTTTTGAGACAATCTGGAACTTCAGAGAATTCGCTAGCGCCGGTGAAAATGAACCATCTCTGCGCAGCACTTGACAACCCGGTCCTGGTATAAGATGAAGGCGATCATCGTGTCGACAAAGATCCATTACGGCCATGTAGAAAACGGCGAGTACAGGAAATCAATATGATGGACTATTATGGAGCTAAGGTCCTACAACACCGTAACTATGTTTCTGACACGACCACGCCACCGAACCAAATAAAGTGGCGGGAATCGAGAAGTACACAGTAGAAAGCTAAGCTTTCTTTGGTATATAGTCTCAAAACCTTAGCCCTTATCGAAGAGATCAAAATTTCCGGTGCGTCTCGTTCTCCCGATACTTACTAGCACGGGACAAATTCAGTTGCACGTTTCACGACGTGAAGGTACAGTAGAGAGCGGCTCTACCGCGAATAATTCAGCGAGCACATCAAAAAAGAACCTGCCTTATATCTAATCCCGGTGCTTGCCAACGTAATATCCGCGTCAGCCGGGGTATGGGGATTCTTTCAAACCTCACGAGCCACTCACCACATGACCATTGAGGGCAAACTTTCTCTGGCTTGGTTGTCCGTCGTGTTGAAGTATGAATATATACGACTTTTTTTGTCACGATTACGGGCACGAAAAGGGATCATGAAGCCAAATCCTACGGTCAGGTAGTGGTAAGGAGTTTGCGTACTTGATTTGGTTCTTCTCTTGTTATATCAACAAGAGCATTGCCGAAGCTCCCTCCGTCCATTCCTACCAACCATGTATCGAATAAACGACACGGGAAAAGGGCACACTCAAGATCTCTTCACATGGTGAAACGGTTCACTTCCTTCTTTCTCCTTTGTTTTCCTCTCTTAGGGCATTTTAATCGAGGTATGCTTCATCTCTCGCTTCTTTAATCTTTTTCAGAGAGAGAGACGATGGATCTGATTGAATTTTCAATTTGGTCGACTTGTTCTCGTTTGTTTCGCCTTCTGGGCCATTCATTTCTGGTTTATTGCTATCCCACCAACTTGGATTTCTTTACAGTGTCCTTATCCGGACTTCGTGCGGAGTGGGTTCTCATTCGCTTCAGTGCGACAACCTTCCCTTCTGCCTTCCTCAATAGAGCTTGGCTTACGGCTGATCTCGCTATTCAGTCTGCGATTGCTCCTTCATATATGAGCCGTTTGTTGAAACCTTAAATTCATCTTGCTTGGCTTTTATGCTCGACGAGGAGTTGCCGCATCTTTGACGTTAACTTTGGTTCTTTTTTTCTCTCCCGCAGACCATTCTCTCGTTGATTCATCCCTTGACTCGCCCTCATCGGGGCTCTAGTCAATGATGCCAACCATTCATCGGCCCTAAATCCATGACTTCGGTTTTGCTACTCAACCAGTGTTCAATTCATCTTTACCGTTATCTCTAGGCGTCCCGAGCCCCGAGCTCGTTTAGGAATCCTCTTTGCACTCCAAACGTTTGTCTCGGCGTACCCATTCAAGTGGTCTTTGAGTGCTATCTCTTAGTTTGCACTCCTCACCCAGCCGCGACTCGGGTCATCGCTCTCTCTTCTCTAGCGGTGTCTATGGACTCATGTCTGCTTATGTAACTCGTATATACAACTACAATTGTTCTTACCCTTGATCAAAAGTCATCGACATCGT
>JANHQD010000101.1:0-20622 GCA_024721195.1 Marasmius sp. AFHP31
TCGTCTACTCACCGGGACGTGACATCTTTGGTGAAGAGTTGAAGGTGTAAGGTCGGACAAAGTTGGATTTGTCTCTGGAGTTGGTTGATAGATATTGGCAAAAGGGCGCGTAAGAGACGGCTTGTAAGGAGCGTGTGGGGAGCTTATTGCTCAATAATTATTGTAGATGGCTCTCAAGATTGTGCGAACCCGACGGAGGAGAGCAAGAGGCTTCGATGTAACTGGGCTAATGACCGATGACAGGTTTCCCTGCTGGCTAGTTGAATAGTGCAAAGAACGGAGGAGATAGCTGGTCAAGTTCAGTAAGAGACGCAATCGACTCAATGATGGAGGATAAACATACGGAGGTCGACTTTATTCTGTCATCGTGGAGGTTGCAGTGAGAGGTGGATCTGGTCCGTGCGTGGCAACCGGCAACCGGTAACGACACGCCGCCAGGCACCTGAGTGTCACGTGAAACCTTGAAACGTCACTGCGCACTGCGCAGTGCGCAGTAGTGTGGCCGCCGGGGTCCAGACTCTACAGCTTCAGCTTCAGACCAGGTGCTGATGCTACCATGAGCTTGGTCCACTGTGCTACTGGGGCAAGCTTAAGCTACAATTAGAAGAACACTGTCGACGTCTATGATTTCAGCGTTCTATAAATGTATAGCAGTACTTTTTACTCTTCTACTTAATATTCGAGAGACCCTACGAGCTAGGATGAGCATACGAAAGAGATGCAGCAAGTCAGCACCATAAAACAAACACCATCTGGCCCCTCCTCGCGAACATAACCTCCCCAATACCGATTCCCCTCCAAAATCAAGCATACCCAGCCCAGACTATCTAACTCTGAGGTGGAGGCGCCAACTTATCAAACGATGGCGGCAACTGGAAGGTCTTCTCCCCAACGGGAGTAGCTGTCCCACTCGGCGTCGGAGTCAACTTGGGCCTCTCACTCGAACTCTTCTTCTGTAAGCTCTTGAAGAACTTGGCTCCTCCAATGTAGAAGAACACCAATCCACCCATGATAATGATGTGGCCGTACCATGCCAACCTATTCCATGATTCGATAGACTCCTTCCAAGTCAACAGCATGAACGGAGGGGTAACATAGTTGAGGATAAGAATCGAAACAAGCGTTCCGACGATGTCGTAGAGATGTTTCGTAAGTCCGGCGGATTTGCCTGGCTCGGGGAGGACGAGGGGACGGACGTTCGAACGAACGAGACGGGCAGCGGTTGTGATGAAACCACCCATGAGGAAGGTCAGGTAGTACCCAACAGCAGCTCCGTGCTACAAGAAAGACAAGATATCCTTTATCAGCAACCGAGGAAGAAAACCCTTTGAGCGCACAAAGACCTACCCAGAAAGCACTGACTGCGAACGTCATCATGCTACTCCAGAAACCCGGTTTCTTGCCCTTGGGCGTAACGCGTTTGTAAACGCACTCGCGAAGCCAAACATTCGCCCTCATATTCCATGAATCGAGCAGGACTTTGAAGTTGGAAGGCCATTCGATAGCAAGGGGTAGAACATTGGCCGCTCCGTTCCAAGTCGATTGGCCAGAAGGTGTGAAACCCGTGAATCCGAGACCAGTGATAATGCTTGCTCCCTGCAACACAACGTTAAGTCAAGATCGGAGCGAGCAGAATCTTTACGGGCCTACCTCGGTAAGTGTCCACAAAGCATAGTATTTGCACCTCTCCATGGTACCATAGAGTTGGAGGGAGGCAATTCTGAACAAAAACAACGCGTCAATAGACATACCAAAAGACGCGATGGACGACAAAATACCTCTCGAGCAAGGTCTTCTTCGCAAACCCAGACGTCAAAATGACAGTGTAGTTATACTGACCCCCGAACACAACGTAAGTGCCGAGGAAGGCCAACCCCATAAACATCTTCCTGTAACCGACTCTCTTCCTACCATCCGCAAGGTGACGACCCTTCGAGCCCTTGATCTTTTGGTCTTTGAACACGTTCTCATGAACGAGAGACATGTAGTCGGACCAGATGAGGTAGGGTCCAACTAGGAAACCAGGGAAGTAGAAGCTGAAAAGAGCCAAATGAATGAAGAGGTCAATGCACCACGTCGAACACGACAACGTACCAATAACCCAAGAACTCTACCAATGAAGGGTATTCAGTGATACAGTTAGCCAATTGCCACGCATCAAGGTCCTAAGGGAGCGCCATGAGGGGGCGCAGCGGTGATAGTGAGGCCGACACGCACCTCTTTCTTTCGTCGCCCGTCGAACACGTTCCAAGCATACGTCGTTAATTTCATAACAAGCACCATCTGAGGGCCCGTAACTTCAATGGTCTCGTAGCTCAAATTGTAGATGACCCGGATGATGTGACTGTCATAGTGGCATTCCTTAGCTTCCAGTAGACTGACCAGGCGACCGTGACACGTACTTGGTCATGAGATGTCCCAAAACAAAGCTAGATGTGAGAAAAAAGAACATTGTCAGCATGAAGTCAACACCAGCTCCGAATGGGTGTAAGAACACGCACAAGAAAACAATCCAAGGCATCGCGGATCCCTTATGATACTTTGCCACGAAGTACGTGAACAACATATCTCCCAGTAATTGCAACAGGCCCGTATACATGTTTAGCATTGGGAGGAGGAAGAACAACGCGATTCCAATGCTGAACAGGTGCCTCAAGGTCGGTGTGTCCGAAGGAATACGAACATATAGACTTCCGAGAGGGTAGGCAATGAGCAAGCAAACAATGAGCTGGGTTCGTTCAATGCCCATCAGATTCTCTACATCTCTGTTGCATACAAGAGCTACTCACCTTGATCTGATCTGGGGATGCTCCAGTAGCATCCACCAACGGCGCGAACAGCGCGTCCATGCTGGCGGTGAGTTGAGCTGTTGAGTTATACGGGATGACCCAGCGACTTCGACCTCCAAGAGAATGCCCTCTGAGAAGAAAGAGAACGGAAAATTGAGGTTTTGATGCGCCTGTAGAGGTGGCAAGAGACAAGTCACAGTCCAAGAACGTGCGACGCGCTCAAATTTTCAATTTTGGGGGTCTACTATTACGTACGGCAACCCCCACAAACTTACAAGTGAACGGACCGTCAACTCCCGAATCTCAATCCTCGGTGCTCGCCGTCGGTGTCGCTGTCAGAACCAAGTAAGATTCTGGTATAACTGTAACACGATGGTAATGATAATACATCAAATAGTACCCTCCTAGAGAGTCATGAGAAAAAAATAATGTAATAAGTCGTACAAGTGTTCTGATCGTAAAGCATAGGTGGTCCAAGCTGTTCAAACGGAACTGGAACGGGTGGTAGGGGAGGGCGGTGTATCTTCTGGTATTATTTTTGAATGATCATAGGAGCCCTCCGTTGTAGAAAACCTCGCAGATTCTCTTCTCAATGCTATGGGCAAGGTTCCACCTTCGGATGAGACTTCGTAACCGTCAGGTAAATCCTGCGGTCGATGCCATCCTTCTTGCCCATGAAAAGAGCCTGGATGTATGAGATTGAACATTGAGGAAGGTTCAATGGGAGAATCTGGTGAGTAGGCTGGCGAGGGTGTTGAGGGAAGGGTTGGTGAGAACGGATGCGGAATACTCAAATGTGCGGAATGCGGGTGAATATAATCCGGTGGGAAGGCTGTGACGGCCGGCTGGTCGTATTCAAATTTGTTGGTTTCTTGGAGTGTGTCTATTCGTGTGGCCGTTAACGATGACGCTCGAAGAGCTATTTCCTTCAAAGACATGTTCCAAGTGCGTTGACTTCCGTCGCTGACTTTGTGCCCGACTACGAGGAGGACAATCCAATGAACGAAGACTGTGTGAGATCAGTCAGATATGAGAGTCGGTGCAGGACTTCAACCGAGCACATACGAAGAGTGCCAACCACGAACGAGACCGATGTCAATGTAGTATGAACCCGACAGACTCTGATGAAATTATCGTTGTCTATTCCCATCTTCTGTGCCTCTAAATATTCTCGCAGCCCTGTACACAAAAGTCAGAAGCGATTCAAGAAAACTGTCGATGAACGCACATGGATAAGGACACGTATCTGAATAGGACACATATCCCCCCGTAGCAAACCATGCGATCCACAGAAAGCCACTCCAGATCAATTCGACCGATATCCTGGTCAAGAAGGGTTGCCGTCGAAAGACCGTTAAAATGAGGGACAGCGACAAGAGTATTATCGTCGTAGAGGCGATGGCGAGGACAAGAGGAGTGAAGTTGAGTGTATCGTCGAAGAAGAATTCTGTCTCATAAATGTTCTGCGCAGAAAAGCCGGTCGCTACAGCTGAAATCGCAATGCAAATGCCTGGCGGATGCCATGTGCATGATGAGTTTGGATCCTCGATGGAAGAGGCTTCGACTACTTACCGTGAATGACTAGTTCAAGTAGAGAAAGCACCTTCAAATTAATGAAGCGCTTCAACCCCATCATTCATGTGCAACGCTAGAGCACGAGCAAGATGCTTCGCCGTGGATGAAACGACGTGGTGGAGTGGTGATGGGAAAAGGGAAAGGATGGGCGCCAGTCGGAGCGTCAATCAGGCACAAGACTGACGTTGTAAATTTTTTGTGCGTCAATGTTCAAGCACATCTGCAGTGTTTCAGGCTGGCATCTCGAGCTCCTTACTAGTCACAAGCCAAAGGAAATTCGGAGGAAAGACATGCAATACAAGTCGTGCATAGTGGCGTACAGTATAATTGAATAAGAGTACCATGACATATCGCATTGCATAGAACAGCCAACAGAGCCGCAATCGACACCCCAGCCTGCCAACCCTTGACCAAGTATCGACACTGCGGTCGTTGGTCTTTTATACCTTGAAACCACGGGACTTTCGGCGACCACGACCTTGCTCGAACTAGAGGGATGAACGGTTCAAAGCTGCATAATGGATTAAGATATCTCCGACATACTTTGCGGCCCTTGGATATGGTGTAGGGCTTCTTGTGCTTGTGTGGGCCTGAGAAGGACCGTTAGCACACAAGCTCGAATACGCGCAGGAAGTAAAAACTAACTCACCCATTCCAAAGTGCTTGACAGCCTCACGGGTGTTCCTCTTTCCACGGAGGAGAACCGTGTTGGAACCGGTGGGTGCCCTCAAGGCAAGCTGGTCAAGGGTGAGGACCTCACCACCGGCAGCCAAGATACGCTCTTTCGCCGACTGGGTGAATCGGAGAGCGGCAACCGTGATTTTGGGGATCTCGACCTGACGAACGTCATCGGTGACAGTTCCAACTTGAACGATAACTTTTGAGGACAAGTCGGAGGTGTTAGCGGTCTCTTTGACGATACGGGAGAGGGAGATGGGGGGGCGGTTGATCTTGGAAAGGAAAAGTCGGTGGAGGATGACCTGATGTATTCGATTGCAATTTCTCGTTCAGCCACCATTCCCTGTTAAGCGCACACCTCGCACCTTGTTGAAGTCCGAATCCGTCCTGCGGGCCAAGAAACGGTAAAGCTAGAGAAACTGTTAGCTTCACGATCATGTTGCAACTCCGACTCCGAATCTCACCTTGACGAGGAGGAGAAGGTAGGGATCCTGACTAGCAGGGGCGGTACGGTTACCCTTCTTGCGGTGGTGTGTGGCTAAGTCGATCCCCTAGAAGGTGTGGGTATTAGCGATGAGAAATTCAGAGAGGTACAAGGCAAGCGAATGAGCGAATCTGTCGTTCTTTCTGCCATAAAGCCGCCCTAGAGGTCGATTGGCGAGAGTCCGTGGTAGAGAGACGGTTCGCAGGGTGTCGAGAACGATGAATAGCTCACCATGAGCGTTGATTCTTGATGGTCTTGTTGTTGCCGGGATTGAGGAAAACGCGCTTGGGTAGTACAACAAGCCCAAACAGGACACTGTAAACCTTATCTTGCAACTGCTCAGTTCATTTGAATCTCCGCTCGCTAGGTGACTAGCTGCCAAACACGACCAAACTTGGTTGCCCTTCTTTCTCCGAGGTTTGTCACCACTTACACCAAGTCAACATGGTAAGTTTTTGTGTTGAAGTCGGAATCCATGTGTATCCCCAGGCTGACACGATTCTGTAAAGTACGCTGAAGGCGCCCCCCCATCCGTGCCACAAGATCCATACTCGCAAGAGTATACAGATGCTCCTCCTCCACCTCCCCCGTCCGACCGTGACAGAGAACGAGACAGAGACGCACCTCCGCCTCGTGGCCGTTCTCGCTCGCGGAGCCCTCCTCGGGAGAATGGCTACAGAAGTCCATACCGTCGAAGATCCCCTGCTCCTTCCACTTCCTCTGCTCCCAAACGTCCGCCTCATGCACCTGTCGTAAGTATACACAGCATTGCCTCATTCTTTGTCTGACGTGTCGGTGCAGGCCCCAAACCCTTCCAATGTTCTGGGCGTCTTCGGATTGAGCATCAGAACTCAAGAAAGGGATTTGGATGAAGAATTCAGTCGCTTCGGTCAGGTGGAGAAGGTTACTATCGTATATGACCAACGTGTGCGTACTGCGAGACTTTGTACATATCCGTCACTGACTTTGTCAACCAGTCGGACCGCTCTCGAGGCTTCGGCTTCATCCGCATGAGCACCGTCGAGGAAGCGACACGCTGTATCCAAGAGCTCAACGGCATTGTAGGCACTTTTCTTGTTCTCGTGACCAACTTGTACTCACCTTCTCCCAGGAACTCAATGGACGAAGAATCCGTGTCGACTACTCCGTGACCAACAGTCCTCACGCGCCGACTCCTGGAGAATACATGGGACACCGACGGCAACGTGATGGCTATGAAAGTCGTTACGACCGACGTGACCGTGACCGCGATTACTATCGCGACAAGGATCGCGACCACTACCGTAGGGACAGGGACCGCGACCCGTATGGAAGGGATAATCGAGACTGGAGGGACCGCCGAAGCCCACCGCCTCGTAGCAGGTATTCTCCCGAGTATCGTCGTCGCCGCAGTTACTCCCGCAGCCCACCCAGAGGGAGTAGCCCTTCCCGAAGGGACTACGACGCTCCTCCCGCGGATTCCCGCTGGTAGAAGGTTCTCAAGCCTCGGTTGCAATCTCCCTTTCACAGATGCCGCAAAAAAGTCGAACGGGTCCACGGGTCCAAGACAAATGGTTTCAATGGGAAGAGGTCGTTGCAACGTCAATTTTTTGCAAACTATTCAGATACTACAAAAAGAGAAGATTCTCAAAGTATCAAGTTGTTCAAGTTTTTGCCTGCAATGTGTCCTAGTTATCGTTCTCCCTCTCAATCGTCGCTGTCAAAGTCATTTATTGCAAGTCTAACAACGTTTTTGTTTACCTCCATCGTTCGTTGGGCGCGTAATGAGCCGAATCCGGGGTGGATCACAAAATCTGCAAGCGCAAGCGATGTCCCTTGGTATCCATTATCTGACGGCATTTGATCATATTTAGCGCCCCCTGCTGGATTTCGGGTATGGATTCCCTTCAAAGTTCCAAAAAGGCAACGGGGCAAACTTTGTCATTCGTGGAATCGAATAAGGCAAGAACTGTCGAAGAACATGGTACGGGGCGCCTGTCGATGGCGGCGGCTATCACTGGTTTTGTATTGGGGCGTTACAACGTTGTTGATGGTGTGGGTCCATCATGAGAAGCTATCGTGTAACTGGAATGTTGTAGCCTGTAATAGGAATGTCATTTGTTTTGATAGAACGGAAATGAAGGGCAAGTTCGAGCAATGAAACTAAATTTTGCAAGTGAAGGAACCCCTTGAGCCCTACTGAGGAGCAATAGAATGCCCATTTCAGGCTAGGTTGCCCCACGTGAAGCTGTGGTCGATGATCTGCGAAATTCCTGGTTCAAAAAGGCAGCGATCATCCGCCATTACGCACTTAAGCGCCCGTGCTGCTCTTGACCACGACCATTCCTTTGGCTCAAACATTCGAGTCGAATCCAATTCGCACAACTAGCTGTGCTCTGCTTCTTCTATGTCTTCAAATAGACACATCACCTCCTGACGAAGCCGCTCGCGCTAACCTTGGCACTCGGAAGTTGCAATTTGGTTGCAATAAAGATGTAAAAAGGCATCGGTCATGCCTCAATCATGCCATGCTGGTGTTACTTTGAAGGTATGCTTTTCATATGAGTATAGCATTGCTTATCACTGATCGATACTCGATTGAAAGGTTGTAGGTTGATGACTCGTAAATCCTCCGCGAAAGCCCCGACTGTCCGCACCCCGCTTGCTCGCGTCGAGAATCCGCAGCAAAGACCACCACCGCATTCCCTCAAAGTTTAAGGTCTCGATCCCATTGATGACTCGGTGCGTAAAGATTTTGGCACTCGGAATTTGGAGCAAAGATGTCAAAAGGTATCGGTTTTGCTGCTCATTGACCCTGATGCCAGTGTTCCTTCGAAGGTATGTCCCTCGCACAACATTGCTTATTAGTGATCATCGATCAGTATTCTTTTGAACGGTCGCATGGCGATGACCCGTATTCCAGCTCTCTGCAAGGGCCCCGCTTACATTCTACCTGCTCGAGTCGAGAACCCGTAGCACAATCACCGCTTTGAACTTTCTCTCAATTTTCACTCCAGTGACTCCTCGCTACACGACATAGCCCTGGCAGGGACTCCGGTCCCTAGATTCCTCAGAAGAGTCAGATAGGACCGCCGACGCTTCGAGCAGCTATCTTTCTATACTTCTACGGCCACGAGTGTACGTGGTACGTACCCTCATATACCGTTCATCTTACTCATCAATCCCATATCGTTGCCCCCACGACAGACATTTGTGTGTCGCCTTGTCACTCTCAAACCCAATAGCGGGAACCCGAAAACCCACAACACCGCCACAGAAAGACAAGGCACTCGTAGTAGTCTTCGAGATGTATGTCGTTGCGGCCAGCGGTTTCCCCGGGTGCTCCTTTCTGATATGCCGCGTCCCGACTTCCGAGCGACCTTGGCATAGCCATCAGTCGATTAAAGTCGATGCGTTCCTGTATGCGAGGATGGCGTCACGCTCAATTGGAAGTTGTGGACCTCCGCTGTCTGTCTTTTCATAACTTCAACATTGGGCTGTTCACTGAAGTCGGGCGTCCCTGGAAGGTGTGAGAGAGGGGCGGTGTGGCTGGTCAAATAGGAGACCGTTGGTGGGGTGTACCAAAGGTGCAGCTCCGCAGGACCGCAGTCGAGCTTCCCAAGAAATCACAGCGGGCACGGCGGGGTCGAGGGTAAGATAAGCTCGAAATCCAAACTGCAGGAAGAATGGCCTCGGAAGTTTGTGTTATGAATACGGCGAGGAACCCGCTGTGACGTCGAAGCAAGACAAGGTTCAGAATGGACAGGCCAACTGCATTCTCACAGAAGCTTTGTGAGAATGCATAGGGGACAGCGAACCAGCCTTCCGGCGATAGCAGGAAAATTACTAGCAAGGCTAGTCGGCTGTACTACCTGACAATGCCCCACAGGTCGAATTTGGACGATCTAGGGGGTGAACGACTTTGGGCGATCCAGGGGGTGAACGAAGAATGACGCTGCTGGAGGGGACTCATCAGAGGGGAGGCTCACTAGTTAGGAAATGCCTTGCAATGTAACTAAACCTACTATGTCTCCTGTGATCAACGTGACTTACGCGATTCTCAGTTTCGACATACTTTGATGCAAGACTGGTGGAATTTCAACTGCTTCCATACCGAGGCTCTGCATTTATTCAAAATGTGGGCAATAACGCCTGTCAACAAGGTCTCAGTACAACCCGGCGGTCCTATACAGTGATTATCCGAGTCCGATCACTATATAACACTGGTGTTCCACTGATTGCCTATCATCCCCTACGAACCGTCCTCTCCCCTCATCTGAATATCAATAACCCCATGTCTTTTTACTCGGTAAGCTCAGCCCAGCTAGTGTTCCCCCATGTTTTGACCCGGTTACCTCAAATGCAGAATATAGTGCGATCCTCTATTTCTGGCCTTCCAGCTGAGCTGCTGCTCGAAATCTTCAACCACTGCTTGCCACAAGAAACGTACCCGCGCGTGCGGAGAGACAGTTGCCCTTGGGTCTTCCTTTTCGTCTGCAAGAGGTGGCGGGAGCTATGCAACACAACACCCAAACTTTGGAGTCGCTTCGAGGTTGACATCAATCGCAGTGGTTGTGTCACAGACGGACTCCATGGGCCGAATAAACCACTCCTAGATCTTATCCAACAATGGATTCAGTTCTCCAAGACCTACCCGAAATTGTCAGTTCGGCTGGCCTACAACCCTCCCAGAGGGTTAACGAGACACTCATACCTCGACCCTACCCCAGCACATATCATATCGCTCCTCATTCCTCATGCCTCCCGATGGCACGACGTGGACTTTTCCGTTCCGTGTGCGTGCATCGAACCACTATTCTATTCCACGCCACATTCTCTTGAAAGGCTCAGAGCCCTCAAACTAGACGTCAAAGAGGGAAATTGGGTTTTCAACCATTCCTGGGATCTCATGAACCTTGGAATCAATTGGAAACAGATCACTCACCTTCACTTGAACCTCGACGACGCGCACATCTTGACACTAGATTCATGTCTTGCCGTCCTCCGGCAAACCGAAACCCTAATCAGTTGCACATTGAACACCCGATGCGTGTCGTCAGCGACTGATATCGACGACCCGACCACAAGAATAGAACTCCCAACGCTGTCACGGTTGCATCTCGTCGTACAGGGGGACAGGCACTCCCATCTACAACCCGAACCTGAATCTATTTTTGTTTCTTTTCTAGATAAAATCAGCGCGACGACGTTGAACAGCCTACAGATTGAATGGTTGCTGCCTGTGGATTCGACAGAAACTAGGGCGCCGCATCATGACGCCTTCATTTCGTTCCTCAGGAGGGTCGCTAACACGCTCGAAACCTTCCAACTGTCGTATCTTCCGCTGTCGCCACCTCAACTAGTAGAATGTCTACTTGCTATTCCTCGTGTTGAGAACCTCGAGTTGAGGTATCCTCTCGGCGGTGAATTGCCAGACCCTATAACGGAGTTCTTCCTCGAGGGTTTGATATTTGGGGTTCACGACGGGAGAAGGGCGCACCATATAGTTCTCCCTCGCCTCAAATGCCTGAGGCTCGAAGGACAGGGAGGCACGCGATACGAATATCCGCGTTTGGTGGTTGCTCTGTTGAAGCAGCGCTCTAGGACCACATTGACGGAGTTCTCCCTATATACGGGAATCAAATACAAGGAGCTGGAAGACGGGCCGGTGGTTGATGAATGGAAGAGTAGGGGAGTGGAAGTTGCCGTTCGTTCTCTCGTGGTGCGGTGACACATGCTTCCATCCAAGAGAACAAGCTTGAGCGAGTATCTCCTCGGGTAGAGTCAGCGTCGGGGTACAGAAAACACAGGAGGTAGAATACATTGATGGAGTATATGTGAGTGATACATATGATACCCTATGAGAGATGGTAATACTATGAGTAATAACAAAGATAGCAAGCAGCGAAGAGTGAAACGCAACATCCCCTTATGCAGCGAAATCCATCACAAAAATGTTTGGGGCCTTATAGCCCAGTCGCTGAATAGCATAATCGTCCTGTTTGCCAAGTTTCTCGAGATAGACCTTGTCCCGGAGCCAATCTAGGTGGAGTTCAGCTTAGACCCAAATGGGATAGGCGTCAGGCTCTCACCATATCGCTTGAACCTCGCGGGTGCTGGCTGTGCTGGGGTATAAGAGCCATACCAGGCGTTCGCTGAGGCCGCCTGCCGCCCTACCGCGGCACGCTTCACTGCCTCCTGCATCCTGGGGGTAAGAGACGAAAATTCTGCATCCGTGATGTTGTGTTCCGAGTAACTATAAATTCGGTTAGCCATCCAGAACAGTTCAAAGGGGGGATATCATCAACGCACTCTCGCCACACAACTGCACAAATGTCTCCTAGCGTAACACCATTCTCGTTCTTCACGATCGTGCACCAAGGACTCATGTGAGTGATCAGGATTAATTGGCTGACGCGTGGAATCGTTGCGAATTCATCCTTTGCCGTGAACTGAAGATCCCTGTCCTGAGCTGCTCCCGGATTGAATCCACCTGTTTGTCCGGTTGCGAGGTTGAAGACGAGATGGAAGCCCGGCGATGAGTTCGTCAATATCGGGTTCAACTCCAGATCACATTTCAAGAGGTATAGATCAGTCTGAGATAAGACTGGTCCATCTACCAGGTATCGAGTAGACGTCCAAAAAATGGTCAGAAAATGAGAGGATGATGCATGGAGAACAAACTCACAGTGAGAACCCGGTCGCCATTTGTTCCCAATAGCATCCATCACCAAGGTCTATGCGGGTCGTAGGTGGTCGTAAGATAGTTTAATTGAGATCCCTTCAGAGTCCAGCAGACTGAGATATATAAGTACGAATCAGAGGCAGTGTGAGATGTGCCCAGTGCCCCACAACGTGTTGGAGGTTAGGCATGAATAATTGATAAGATCAGATCAGATTATCACGGAGGCGAGATCGGATAATGGTAATGGCTCACTCTGAGTCTTACTCACCTCACGTCCATCTTCGACTCATTCTGTTACTCTCATCCGTCCAGAACTCACTCAGAACTCACGTATCTATGGCACCCAAAGGAGGAAATGCAAAGAAGGAGTCTGGTCGCGCTAAGAAGGCCGAGAACGAGGCGAAGAAGGCATCATCTGCTGCAGCCGACAAGGTGAGCAACCCACCCTCTTACGCACACGATAAACTAGATATCTATATTTTTGTGCATAGGAACGTAAAGAGGCAGCCGCTTGGGAAGAAGGCTCTAAATCCAACAAAAAGAAAGATGATAAGGAGGAAAAGCGAAAAGCTGAACTCGCTCGCAAGGCAGAAAGCGCACGATTGCTCGCCGAGGAAGAAAGTTCAGTACCAGCGAAGGTCAAAGCTGCACCCAAGGCCGGCGCAAAGAAGGCAAAGGCTCCCGAAAAACCAGCAGGTCCGGGAGCCATTGCTGCCGGTGGTGGACTCGGCTCAGGATCTCAAGACGACCGAGGCGATGGTCAGATCGAAAGCTACTCGGCCACTGGAATCGACAACGCGATAGACCTGTTAGAAGTGGTCAATGCCAAGATGGACAAAGCAAGTGTTGGAACCCAAGCTGCTGGCATTGAGCGACATCCGGAGGTGCGTCATCAGATTTAAGAAAGACGAGTGAAGACCAACAACTGCATTTTCATCTTTATAGAGAAGGTTCAAGGTAAGACCGAAGCAGATTGCGCACTAGTTCTGCCTCTCTGACAGGGATTTAGGCCGCCTTCGAAGCGTACCAAGAACGCGAACTCCCCAAGGCCAAGGTTGATGTACGATATGTCTACCAGCCGTCATCTCGAACTTGCACTAATTGATCTCTAGCACCCTGGTCTTCGGCTTCAGCAGTACAAGGATCTCTTGTTCAAACAATTCCAGAAATCACCTGAGAATCCGTAGGTGTTCGGCGATTGTTGCTTTGCCCGGCTGTTCTGATCAGAACCCCAGTTTCAACCAAGCCCAAGTTGCCTACAATGCAAGCAAGGACGACAAGGTTCAAGCTCTGAAGGACAAACAGGCAGAGGTTGAAGAGAGACTGAGAGAGCAGAGCTATTGAGAGCCTCCAACTTCCTCGTACTTATTTGCGTCCAGGAAACGTCAAAGCGCATAGAGCACGCCACGGGGAGGCTGTGGGAAGCGGAGGAGTCTATGTTGGGTGGCGAGTGTCAGTGCTGCCAGTGGGATTGGTCGTTATTTTCGTTTTTACTCACAATCACTGAGCTCTTCAGTTGAATCGATAAGCGCCCCTACGACATACATAGCTAGGCCATGCGAATCGAAATAGACCATGTTTCACACGCTTCGATATGTTCGGATTCTCATTCTCCACAGAGTCAAGTTCGCATTCCCTTCCACTCGTGCCCAACGTCGAGTTCTTATTTCCGATAACGTTCTGCCGAGTTCGGGCCATGTTGCAATTACGATCCATGGAGATTGTGACCCTGTGTGACCCTTCCGACGGTGATGGCAGCAATTTCCAAGACTCCAGTAGCCCCTTTGCGAGTTTATCGCCATTCGCCAAGTCAAGGACAAGGTGAACGGCACTCAATAGCTGCAAGACCCTCCTTGAACCTTAACGTCCACCACGACTTCCGACTCAGTCTATGGGTCGCAGCCACGAATTCGACGATGTGGAGGACTCTGGAAACCGGACATCGAGTGTAAGCGACAACTTGGAAGTGAGGCTGGAACGTACGGAGGTGAAAAAGAGCGGATTAGAGCTGGCTTGGCTTACATTTCAAACCCTTGGTGCGTTATTACTTTCTAAAACTCGAGAGTCTGGCTCATCTCGTTGCAGGGATTGTTTACTCCGAGCTAGGTCTGGAAATTTGACGAATGGACTCAGTCAAGCGCTCATGATCCACCAGGAACTTCTCCGCTCTATGTGCTAAATGGGATATGGGATGCTGAAGGTCCGTTTCCCTCAGAAGAAGACATTATTGGAGGAGTGAGTGCGGTGGTATGGGCCGTAACACTACTACCATTGATCAAATATGTCAGTGTGGCCACTCCTCGTGATGTTAGGAGACTGACATCTATTTTACAGGCTTATCTCGCATTAAAATTTGCTACACGAGAAGGTCTGTGACGCGACGACTTGCTGCTAATGGCTAGGCTCTGAACTTTGTTTACCATATAGGGGAGGGGGGCACTTTTGCACTATATCAGGGAATGTATCCTCGGACAAGTTCAGAAGAGCGTTCCAACCTTCCTGAAAAGGGCAAAACACCGTTAAAAGAGCGTCTTAGATGGCCGCTCCTGATCTGGGTGAGTTTTCGTGCACGCATTGAGCAGACCAGCCCGTCTGACTGCTACTCTTTTGAGGATAGTCTATCTTTGGGACTTCGTTAGTCACTCCGCTGCCCAATCGACTGCGCTAATTCTGATCGGATCTCATAGTTTGACATTGGCTGACGGTATTTTTACACCAGCAGTGTCTGTTTCGGCTGCAGTGAGTGGGATAGGCGTTGCAAACAACAATATCTTGGATGCGCAAAAACCAATATCGATTGTAAGGGAACTAAACTGTCGCGCCGTTTCCCGAACTCACAATTCACAGGGTATCATAATCGTCTTCTTCTTGTGGCAACGATTTGGAACGACCAAGATCGCCGTAATGTATGGTCCCAGTGAGTGTTGCGATAATGATTTGTCTTTCTATGCTCATCAGGATCAAGTCGCACTACTGTGGTTTCTCCTCCTCGCGATTACCGGAATCTGGAATATCTGTCGGCATCCGGGTATCTTTCGCGCTTTTGACCCCTCTCGAGCCATCATGTGTAGGTCTGACCATTTCGATCCGGTTGTTCTGGTCGCTAAAGTGATGCTCTCTTCAGTCTTCATTCGAACGGGTGAATACGACAGCATGACTGGTGTTCTCCTGGCCGTCACTGGCTGTGAGGCGATGTTTGCATGGTAGATGTCCTCCCTCGTGGATCGAAGAACTCGTATTGACCCTTAGACAGTGTTGGCCACTTCAACACTCTCTCGGTTCAGGTCAGTCTCCACGTGTTCCGATGGGAACCTCGTAAAAGCCTAACCGTATTATAGCTATCCTTCACACTCTTCGTTTACCCAGCCCTCATCCTCTCGTATCTTGGGCAAGGTGATCCCTGTTCACATACCCTCCTCTTGTGCCTCTTACTCAAACCCGACATTAGGAGCGGCTCTCCTGTCCGGCGGGGAGGCCCTTTCGGACAACGTGTTTTACCAAACCATTCCGGGACCCATTAATGGCCCCCTTTATTGGTTCGCGATGCTCCCAGCCAACCACCTGCAGCCACAAATTCACGTCTCTTTTTTTCCAGGATCATGTTTGCCGTGGCGATTCTGGCAGCGGTGAGTGATCCTTGTGTTACTACCGGGAGATCGTCAGATTGACTGTCAAAATATAAGATCATTGCTTCACAATGCATAATCTCGGCAGCCTTCAGTATCATCCAACAGCTCATCAACCGAAACTGTTTTCTCCCGCTCCGGATACACCACACATCAAGCACTTTCCAAGGCCAGATATATGTTCCCGCTGCTAATTGGTGTCTTATGATTGCCACTATAATTGTACTCGAGGCGTTTCCGGATCCCGAAGCTTTACTATTCGCCTTTGGATTCGCGGCTGCGACAGTGATGTTCTCGACGAGCGTCATGATGGCGGTGCAGATGCATGTTGTGAAGGGCTGGCCGATATTCGTTGGAGTGGCGTATTTCATGGTGTTTGGGGTTTTGGATGCGCTGTTTTGGGGCGCGTCATTCCAGAAGGTGCCCTATGGTGCTTGGGTACCACTTGTGATAGGTGTTGTTCTGTTCGTCAAACCTTCAGCCGCCGTGGCACTCTCGTTCTAACAGGGTTCACAGAACACTCGGGATGTGTTTATGGGCCTGGGGAAAAGTATGAGCGCCCTCTGCGTCGTTGCATCTCGCTCATTCATATTATCTAGAACCTCGAAGACCGTTTCGACGGCAAGAATGTCCTCGAACTCCCAGGTTTCGCAGTCGAGCACGACCGTGCGCTCGCTCGTCTAGCACAGGAGCTTTCCCTCGTAGACAAGGCGGAAGGAGAGCACTACGAGTTCTTCGTACCCAGCGCATCCGCTGCCGTGGCCGTTCAAGACGATATCGGGCTATCTCGCGTGAGAGGTAGAGAAGAGCGGGATACCAAATTTGATAGTCGGGAGTTGATGAGGATACCGACGTGTGCGGTATTTCACCGGTATGTGGCTGGGAAGGGGTTTCCACATGCATTTTCGGGTGAGCCGCAATTATCGTCTTGGGTTGTGCTTGGGGATTCTCATGTTTTCTAACGACAGGATTTGTGAGGCAATGGCCCGGAATTCCGCAGATTCTGGTGGGTTTCAATCTGCTCCTACGTGTTAAGGAGTCGTTTCCTCAAAGTAGATTATACAGATCTTTCTTTCTGTCTCCGTCCTGCCGTCTCCCGTCGTCCCTGAACATCAACGCTACATCATATCAAAACTGGGGTCAATGGAAGGTCAGTCCTTTGGTTCAGTCCTCAAACATGGTGCGGGGCTCAAATTCTCTTCACTACTAGGCTTTTACTTCGTTCGATATCAAATAGGGTACCGTGAGCCTTTCGACCTGAAGGTAATGCAGGGATTTTTTGCTCTCTTTGAGGTCCCTCGCTGACCTGCTCATTACTCCTCTAGGTAGATACGTTGCTACCAGCTCTTTACGCCTTTGAGAGGCAGCACGACCCTCAATACGGCGACGCTGCGGTAGAACGTATCAAGGCAGTTTCTGCGTCGTTCACGCACATGTAAGCGAAATATCCCTTCTCCGCACACGTATCGCGCTTCATCTATTCCGCCAATTCAGTGTGCCAAGGTATAACCTCAAGAGCAAGGCTGTATTCGCACCATCCAGAGGCGGCTTCATTCTGAACGAAATGAGAAGATTTCTAATTGAGGATCTTTATCAACGACTGTGTACGTCTCCACCTCTTATCTTGGGCGTTTGACGACTCAATATCGGTGGGGTTGTAGCTGTAATGTTTCCAGATACGATCAATTGGCGTACAACGCCAGACCAGTGAGTTTGTTTCCTTTCGCGGTAAAGTTGAAGCTTAATCATGTTGAAACAGGTTAGTTCATGTAGGAATAACGGCTGTGATATAGTCTCTTGAGGTAGATATGTATGTGTATAATATGTACTTTTACAGTGGGTTTCGTTGGTTCGACAAAAGCGCCACAACGCTGTCCTAGCCAAACACCGTGCTCATCATTATTGAGCAGAAGCCTTTGTTATCCAAACGACAACGAACTCCAGATCTCACGAGAACGGGCTATTTTCCCTTGCGACAACGAATCTGGCTCCTTCCCTGCTCGGGCGACTCTGGCGCTATTGACCTCAACAGACGTATCGGTGGCCTCTTCAATAGTGCTGGCATCACCGATACCCCGGTGGACATCACTTAGGCCACGCCAGTCGCCTTTCTATTGTGTTGCATCACACAGAACTTCCCAAACACGCATCAAAGTCTTCAAGCTTCAAGCCTCAACCCCTCGACGGCTGATAGTGCCTGATTGACGCTTCAGCTCGTTCAGGTTCCTTTTTTCTTGCGCAGCGGGTAGTTAATCCATGTCAAGTCTATGTGAATACCCGGCCCGTCGCAGGGGGAGATGTTTGGCTGGGTACGTCCTTGAACCCGCTGAAGGTTCATTACCTCACACACTCTGCTCGTTCGATTCGTAAGTTGCAAAGCCACCAACGGGCCATATCGTGAATGTACATATGACATATACAAACGACAGGAACGTGTCTACGGTTTCATCTTGATGTTGCTCACAATCAAGTTCTGTTGCAATCAAATCATCAGCGTTCCCTTCGAGTCCTCGACCAACAGAAACACCGACCTTGTAGCTCTGTACATCTCCGCGGAACTTGCTCACGGTACCGTCGGCACATACCCAAAGCTCCAAACAAGTATAACTGTGAGTTTCAAGACAGGCGGACAGATTGTGGGTATCGTGGACACACCTCTTTGGCTACGTTGGTAATGAACCGTTCGTCGTGAGAGATGATAATGACACCTCCATTCCATGTGTTTAAAGCGGACATGAGCGCGTCCAAACCCTATCCACGCAGATCGATAAGCAGATGGTCATAGTGTTGACATCAGGGGACATACCTCGATATCCAGGTGGTTAGTCGGCTATGTGTATACGTGTAAGCTCTCAAATTCCCAATCTGAATGTCAAACAGACACGTACCTCGTCCAACAGTAGGATATGCGGGCGTTGAAGGGACAAAAGAGAGAATGCTACACGCGACTTTTGACCACCACTGAGGGTTCCTATTGCCTGCAGACTGTGAAGAGTGTCCGGAAGTGAGCATTACGAGTCAGAAGAGTACAAGACCCCTCTCGGACTCACCCAGTCATACCACTAATTTGGAAGTTCCCTAGATGCTGTCGATACTCTTGTTCTGTCTTCCCAGGGTACCTGGAGGCAAGGAACTGAACCGGAGACATAGTAGGGATGAGTGTATCGACGTGGTGCTGGGCAAAGTAGCCGCTGAATAGCTGTTGAAAAGACTGATCGATACCAGCATAAAAGATTTATACTCACACTCTTAATCGCCCATTCCGGTTCACTTGACCGCCCATGGGATTCAGGTCTCCAGTGAGAACCTTGATTCTGTTTGCAAAAGGTTCGATTAGAACTGCGGTCATGATGATTGCACCCAAAGCCGCTCACAATGTAGACTTTCCAGAACCGTTTGCACCAACGATAGCAATTCGAGAGTCCAAACCAACGTCGATATTGACATCCTTTAGGATAATCTTCTCAGGAGTGTAGCCGAATGTAACCTCGGACATTTGGAGAAGTGGAGGTGATATCTTCTCGGTCTCCGGGAATCTAGGTCGCAGGTCAGCGATACGATCATTCATAGTAAATCGCCAGAGGTATTACTTGAAGTTTTCGGTGTCCTCCTCCTCGGGAGGTTCAAGCTCAGGAAGCTAGACAGACGAAGCAGCGTCAGCGTGTGCCCAGAAGCTGAAACAGGCATCACCTTCTCCAGGATCTTGATCTTCGATTGGGCCTGGGCAGCTGCGAATCACTCTCAGTCACGCCGAAAGGAAGTGCGAGGTCGATTTCAGTCTCACCGCGATTGGCGTTGTATCTCCACCGATCGATGAAGGATTGCAAGTGTTTCCGGTATTCCATCTGCGTGTCGTACTCCTTCCTCAAATTCTTGTCACGCTCAGACTTGGTAGCGTAGAATTGTGTGAAGTTTCTGCAGGGAAAAACCGACATCAACACCGGGCTCGGCGTTCGACTCGCTTCGTGATGCATCTTACCCTTTGTAGTAGTCCAATCGCCCTGAGTGCTGGTGGACGATGTCGGTGGCTACTGCATCACTGAGAAGCATTTGGTGTAAGTTACGGATTATTGGAGTCAAGTTTGAATATGCTTACAGGAAAGCACGGTCGTGGGATCTGGAAAGATAAGTGAGTATCCGTCTGGTCAAAACATCGGAGTTTGCTTACACGACGAGGAGCGTTCCGGGCCAGGTCTGCAGATAATCTTCCAGCCAAGCAAGTGCGTTGAGATCGACTGAGACGAGGAGTTAGGTCTCATGCTACAACGTGTTGGTGAGGAGGGCTCACTGTGATTGGAGGGTTCGTCCAGTAGGAGCAAAGATGGCTTGGTGTCACGTTAGGTTCAAAGGCCTCAGTTCAATGGGATCTGACGACATACTTTGACAAACAGGGCACGAGCAAGAGCGAGACGCATGCTATACCGATGCCGAATTTTAGCGAGGTGTCCTAAAACCGTCCGTGAGGAGCCGAGACGCACCGCCAACCACCACTAAATGACTTGGTGGGCCTTTTTTGGTCAGCTTCATCGAACCCAAGACCTGCCAATAATGCCGCTGCTCTCGCTGGCCCGCTCTCTGCGTCCATGTCTGATAACCGTGCGTGAACTTCAGCCAGCCTAGACGAGGCCTCTTCTCGAGCGTCATCGAATCGTTTCTCATCGTTCTCTTGTTCCAACTCTGCCAGCCTAGCGTTCAAAGAAGCCTCTTCCTTAAGTAGATGGTCTCGCCAGACATCAGCCTTTAGGACCGAATCGAGAGCTGATGTGTCGTCCCCAATGACTTCTTGTTCGACGAAGAGGATCGTGA
>JANHQD010000102.1:0-17071 GCA_024721195.1 Marasmius sp. AFHP31
TAGCTAAGTTCAACATTTCCTGCATGAGAGAAGGTCGAACGTACCCGTAGATAATGCAAATGGCAATGAGCTGACCCTCTGTCTTTGCGAATGGCCACGCATAGGTCATGATGCCACAAATAGCCGTTAATGGGATCATGACATTCAATGCTCCTGGGAAAATCCAGTAGCGATCAATCAACGACCATACCTTTGAATAGACAAACGGAGGCGAGAAAGGAACTCACCAAAGCGATCCGCCACTAGCCCGGCAAAGACCCGACCCAGACCAGAGGCAGCATTGCAGTACGCCACAAAGAAGAAAGAAGCGCTCTCCGGAACGCCCAAGGAGGCAGCGGTAGAGGCAACGTAGGTGAGAACTGTCAGAACGGAAATGAGCAATCAATCGAATTTACAATGAGAAATACTCCGCTAACGCGTATAAAATCCCAGGAATACCGTGAAGGTGGACAGACAGTAGAGGGAATACGAGGGCAACTTGAAGAAACTGAACGTAAAGAAGGGAGCGCCAGGAACCCGACTAGGCGCTGTCCGTCTCCTCATCGTCTGATGTCCGGTTCATAGGTAATAATTCTCGCCGAGAAGGTCAATTGACATACCAGGATAGCTAACCCTTGCACAGTTAATGTGATAAATCCCAACACGCGCATAGTCCAAGGGTATCTATAAGAAAAATGAGAACGATCACAAGCTATTCAATGAGTTAGCTTACCCGATACGCGGAATCAAGGTTCTGACAGTGATTGGAATGACAGTCCCACCCGCAGCAGAGCCTGTGGTGAACAAACCCAACGCTAGTCCACGGCGCTTGCTGAACCACTGAGTCACTAGTGCTATGCACGGTCCGAATATCGTTCCCGCGGCAAGCTGAGAACAATAAGTTCAGTCTACAGTTTCGACGCAAACCCGGATGGACGAACTCACGCCTGTCGCGAATCCTTGGCAGAGAAGAAAGTGCCAGAACTCCTTGCATTCGGGTACGACGAAGATGGAGAGAACTAGGAGAATGCTAGCCCACATAAGGTTTACCCGAAAGTACCCCATGTCGAAGAGACGCCCAACTATCAAGCCTGGAAAGAACAGCAGCGAATACTACTTCCATTTCAGTATTCGCATTACACCAAAAAGGGTGGTGTCACCTGAACAGACCCTATCCATGCACTGAGAGTCAAGGCGATGAGAAAGTGACACATGATCAGTAGGACGATGGAAGAACTTGCATCGTGGATGGGGGTGAATCTTGCAGGATGTTCTGCTCGTAATATGCTTGAAACACCTTTTAGAATGTAAGTCATGATAATAGGTGTCAGATTCGGGTGCTAAACCGACACGCTCACCCCCCAAGCGTTGATGTACCCGAACCTAAACAAAACAGGTAAAGTGTGATGAAAAGCGGCCGAGAAGCGATGCACTGACGTCGTGAAAGAGGAACAAAATGCCTGCGAATTTGACGGTTGTGATCAACGTGATACTGTGGCAGAATGATTCGCAGAACTCACTCCGAAGACGACTAGCCACGCCCGAAGCCCACCAGCGGGAGGAGGTTCGTTCTCCCCGAGAAGAACAATCTCACTCACGTCGTCCACATACTCTACCGGCTTGACCTCGATGATGACGGACTCTCCGTTGCTTTTCTTCTGGACCTTCTCCTTAGCAGCAGCAGCGGTGGAGGCGCCAAGAAGGACGGTTGTGCGTTTCTCCGGGGTATTCATAAGACTCGATGAAAGTAGGGCGAAGGAAGGGAGCAAAGAATGGGATCGAGTGTCGAGGGAAGTCCGATTCGATGAGTCTAGATTTAAGGAAAACGGAAGCGGTTATCAAAAGGGTGACCATTAATGGTCTAAGTGTATAGGGCCACAGCTGAAGTGTGGCAGGGGCTCGGGTTGAGGTGACTGTGCTATTGCATCGAGGAAAACTTTTCTAATAGGAAAGGTAGGCAGAGAACGGACACATAGCCGCTTAATCAATTGAAAGTCCTGTGGGGAGTCTGCAGGGCTCGAATAGCCGGTTTCGAAGCCAGGAACGCGGTTCTGATACCCGTGAACTTGTCACTCAATCGAAGATGCACCGACGCTCAGTAGTCCAGAGCACAAGGACCGAGAGTCAAAGATTAAGCGTCAAAACACCCTGTATTGTAATTCTACATGAGCTTGTTGACTATAGCTGTATTGAAGCGTAACAAAGAGCCTACCTTGTTGAGCTACGATAATGAGATCGGTGGTAGCAAGCTGGGCAACGCAGTCGGACAGAAAAATTGAATGTTGGAGCGTCCACAAGGCAAAATACATCTTCATATCCGCAATTTGTTGAACTCCATGGAGACATGGTGGGCCGCTACGCGCTGTATGAGTGTCCATAGAAAAATCCTAGACTCGGTACGACGGACGTCTGCACTGCCTACGCCCGAGCCGGCACGCTTGATTGTCCCTAGCAGAAGAGATGAGCTTCCTCTAAGGGGATTCGCCGTAGAACCGACAGTGAAGCTTGAAGTCGGGACTAGTACACCACCTCTAGGACACCAGCCTCGCCTCGCAAACGGGACTATCAACGCCATTTCACAAGTGCTACCAGCTGGTCTTCATCAATGCAACCACTGTTATGGCACTGCTGATTAGAGACGTGAGAGAGCTGAGCAATTTGAAGTGGAGAGAGCGCAGTGTATCGTGCTTGAGAAATCGAACTCGAGACAAATTTGCAGTCTTGATTCTGAACACGGTGGACGTCGGACTTCAACCGGGTCTGAGGCGCTGTGACCACCTGACGAGTATGACCACGTGGGAACGTTGCTAATGTCATCGATCACCGGACCCCGGTCACCTTTCGCACGATGCGTCCAGTACCCACGGCCTTCTTCCCAGCCTCAATCACTCACTTCCCATCGAAGGCCTGAAAGAGTTGAACCATGCAAGAGACATGCACCTCCATTCAAGAATCAAAATATAAGACCTAGTGCACTCGCAAGGATTCCATACAACTTGCCCTAATACTTAGTACGTCTCCATCTGATCGGTAAACCCATCTCTAACTTTCAATACTAGAATATGCTGCGGGAACTCATTTAACAAGCATCTCGGTATAAGAGTCAAAACACAGAACTCGAACCAAAGTGGACTAGCCGAAAGAGTTGTGTAGGTGCCTGAGTGTCACCCTATTGTTCATCCGCTCCTTTCAGCTCGCTCTGATTCTGCACAAGACCTCTTTTAATGCTTTAGTGCAAGTGGTCACCACTTTATGTATATAGAGAAGTACGTGTACATCCAATCTTGCGATTCACGAACGCGACTAACAAACAAATTGTCGCATGATTCAGTCCGGGGCGCGAATTGTGGGTTGAATATGTCAAATGGCCATTTTTAGGACCGATGGCGTCCCAGATCATGGTTGTGGGATCTAACTATAATGAGGATTACAATCACGAGCTTCAAGCTCCTTCACTCTTATAACGTCAGTGTCCATCTTTATTCCTTCCATTCCCATCGTTTGATTGAAACATGGACAACTCCTTCTACAAACAGCTCACGGTGTCGAGAGGATTCAAGTACAACTATTTCGCTTTGAAACGCACGTTGTTGGATCCTGATGATCGCCTGCCAACACTGGTCTTTATTCATGGCTTCGGCGTCGCATCGAAGGATTGGAGGCATCAGGCGAGTCCCACCTATCCCGATCGTTTTTCTTCCCAATTACGGTAGTAATTATCACTCAGGTCGCTTTCTTCCGTGATAAAGGCTACTCAGTTATTGCTCTGGACATGCTAGGGTACGGCGGTAGCGCGATGCCCAATGCGCCAGAAGACTTGAAGCAGAGTCTCATCACTCAAGATATCATCGAGATCCTTGACGTCGAAAACGTCACGAAAGCCATCTTTATCGGCCAAGGGGGGTACGTTGGTGGTCAATGAATGGCCAGTCTATTGCCTGTCGCTGAAAAGTACTATGATCGCCCTCCACAGAGGATGCCCTGCCATCAGTCGAATCGCTCAGCTCCATCCAGACCGTGTGGAAGCGTGCGCTTTTCTGGCTATATCCTATGCGCCCCCGAACCCAAATTTTGACTTTGAGAGGGTCATTGAGCTTCAGGAGCAACAGTTCGGTTACTCCTTGTTTGGATACTGGGAGTTCCTGGGTGGAGATCCTCACGCTGCAGAGATCATGGGCGAAAAGGTGTGGCCCTCCGCTGTTGCGTTCAGTCGCCCCGACTCACCATCAAGGTTGCTTGTCCTCGTGATCAGTTTGAAGCGTTCTTCAACCTCAATTACCCCGATGATCCTACGACGTGGATTACCCATTACGCTCCGCCGAACGCATTAAAAACTTACCTTCTTTCTGATGACCCGCTACCCTCGCCTTCGTGGTTTTCTCCCAAGGTTCCATCTTCGCGAATTGGTGAAAGGAACCAACTGATCCCGTTCCTTAAATAGGAAAAGAAGATCCAATACGACGGGATACGTGGTATGAACATCAACGGCCCGCTCACTTACTACAAGGCATACCTCACGGGTATGCAAGCTGAGGATTCTAAAGGTCTGTTACTATTGAACGTGGGCATATGAGGATTAAATCGACATCCTATTGCAGACATACCTCTGGCCCGGTACACATTGGATATCCCGGTATTCTTTGGTGCAGCACTTGATGACTACATCTCGCTCCCGTCGATCGGGAAGGATATGACGGCCACTTTTTGCAAGCATGAAAAGACCCGAATACACGACTTCAAAGCGAATCATTGGGTGCATCTGCATGTTCCGGAGCAGGTTAATGAAGTTATTTTAGATTGGTTGATAAGCTTGTAGCTGTAGGCGATGGATGCTCTATATGTCTGAAGTCCGGCTGAACGTCTGAGAGAACTATCTCATGTGGGCAATCGGGTGTAAGAAAAAGCTAAAACCAATCCAGATTTTCTATATGGTAGATGAGGACACGAGGTTTCATACGCATAGACGGGACGTCGCAAACTGTCAAAGGTCACCATAAGCGATGACTTTGTGATCAATCTAAGGCTTTAGCCTGGGGCCTGGGGGTTCTCCGAGCCCGAACCGAACTTAACGCTTTACATATATCCATGACATGGACTACTGCGGCACAACCGACCAGCCAACTTAATTCGTGCTCGCCGCACAGAATGATACCTATCTCCAGTAATCACGGCAGCATACTACACCCATCGTATCACCAAATGAAGAGGTGGAAATTCAAATCTCACGCGCAACATGGGTTAGTTTTGAAACGGAGACATTGGGGGCCGATGGACTCGAAAGGATTGCGGAATGCTGTGAAGCCCACTCCCTTGATTCAATCACACGTTGAAGAATTCTTAGGTTTGCAAGATCTTAAAATGGGCTGTACCCGTGCGTCGACTTCAAAACATACATTGGTCGTCGGTGCCACTTGAAAACATGGAAGGTGGCGCAGGTCAGTGCGTGGGAAATAGCCATACGCCTTCGCGTGGTAAAAACGGCGATCCCCATAGCGTCCGCGACGGTCAGCATAGTTTCAGCTATTCCGGATTGACCCAGCTTTCCAATCCCTCTCTCTCCTGTCCCTCCTGTCAATAATGGGCCGTTGGTACGGCCAGTATTATTTAATATGCAATGGGGTATGCCGCCGGCGCACCGGTAAATCATGGCGATCACAAAAGCCTGCTCGGTGATTATAATGTTAGGTACGGTACAATCCTTCACGGCGTCTCCCTGATGCCCCTTGGCGTATCTATAGGCGAGTCGGCGCTACGACTCGATCGATGCTTCACTCCATTGCCCCATGTAAGCTCCGACGGTCATCTACCCCCCTTGCAGCGTCAGTAATCTTGATCCATCCTACAGACACACCCAACATAAGGATTGTTTACGCTCTCGATCTTCGTGAACGACCTCAAGTCACTCTTGGAAGTTGAAGCGGTTCCATCTGTCGGTCAGTACTTCGTGATTGATTTTGAGTTTTCAGTGTGGTCTGTGATATTTTTCCATACGTCTTGCCATCAAGTTGGTGGGCTCTATTGTGACCAACGTTGCCTTCTTGACGTTGCTACCCTTCTCAAAGTCTGAGAGGGCTGCTTGATGGCTTTGTGGCATCACATATCTGTCTTCAGCTCCTTCGTATGCTAAACCAAGGGTCTTCCGCTGATTGTGCGGTCATCGCAAGCTTGCTATAATCCGCCACGTCCTCGGGGGCTTTCCCATGTGGCAATCAGATCCTCTAGGCCTCGTCTTTTCTCAACTCGCGGTTTTCAGGAACGTCCCTTCTTACCCAAGTCTCATTCATTCCTGATCATCTCGCACCAGTCTCATGGTCATGAACCCTGGAAGAGGAAAATCGAAGTTCACATGCCAGCAGATGAGAATTTTTCCCCGGCCGGATAGCCAAAGAATACATTCGGCCCAGAGTACTTAGGAGTTCCTCGACTGTGAGAAGTCGGACTCCAGCAAAGGCAGGTTCCGAGTTGAAACTATAGAAACAACTTCAAAGGCCTCCCTCTGAACTTGACGGAAGCTATCCCAGCAGCTGTTGACCCCTTGTACCTGGTACGTGTGGCAAGACGAGCCGGGCTTCCCGCAAGTCTGTTTTTCTGCTCCCTCAGCGTGAAGATGGTCTAATACATCTTGTTTTTACACGTGGATTGGGCAGTGTAGGACGCGTATCGGCATCAGCGATTGGCTCAGAGGGATTTCACAGATCCATTCAAACTCCCGCTTCTTGATCTTTCACCATCAAACTCCATCGAAGCCCAGGAAATTAAATGTATAGCGTTGTCTTAAAGCCGGGATCATGACAGTGGGCATACCGCTCGGTCTAGCGAATAGGGACGCGGTGCACATACAAAGTATGAAATGAATTATACGCCCGTTTAGGCTTCCTGACTATCGCCGGAATATCTGGTATGTCAGGGACTGAATATAAGTACGTGATTAGAAGTCAAATCCTCCCCTCCCTTTCCCTCTAGCATCCTCACTTGACCCTTGCCTGCCACCATGGCCTCTGCGATGCCCGACATCGCAAATATCACTGGCCCGCTACTTCTCGGTTACCTCTTCAACTACGGATTGTTTGGAGTTCTCACTGTTCAAACCTACATCTACTACAATGCCTTTCCCAACGACCCCGCTACCTTCAAAACACTAGTGTTTGGAGTTTATATCGTGGAGACCATCCAAACGATCATGGTCACCTGGGACGCTTTCCAGAATTTTGCGTATGGCTTTGGGAATCCGGGCGCCCTGGATGCTATACAGTTATTGTGGCTGGATGTTTGCATTATAGACGGGCTGGGTACGGGTTATCCTTTTGATACTGGGCGACAGTCTCGGGACTAACAACTCCTCGGCCACCAGTTGCGTGGGTAGTGCAGTTGTATTTTGCCTATAGGATTCATCTGCTGTCGAGATCAATATGGTTAGCGGGATTGATTGCAGTGGTGAGTCCTCTGTGTGCTGTTTCGATACAGTTCACTCAGTGGTTTTTACATACAAAAGATGTCGACCGCTCAATTCGGGGGCGCCGTCGGCACAGGCATTATAGCCAAGTCCGTTGGCTTGTTCTCCCAGATTCGAGAGAAGACTTTCATTGCCGCATGTGTAAGCCCGCACTCGTCTTTGGCCGCAACTTCTCCCGGCATTGAATTGTTTCTCTTTAGTTCTGGCTAGGAGGAAGTGCAGCAGTCGATGTGGTGATCGCCATTGCTATGATATTCACGGTACGTTCCCGATCATTCATCGACGTAGTCGAGCGGGAGGTTTACTTATCCCGATGTTCCTCAGCTATCGCGGTATGATACAGGCTTCCAGAACACGAAAGACCTCGTTAAACGTGTCATTCGACTGACCATGGAAACCGGGAGTTTGACCGGTACGCTTCCCGTCTCCTGAGTAACAGGTTGCCGCATGAGGCTCACGGGCCTGTGCCCTTCCAGCTGCCTTCGCCACCGTGGACCTGATTTTGTTCCTTATCTTCCGAGAGATACCATATCACATAACTCCCGCCCTCGCCCTCGCCAAGGTCTACTCGAATTCAATGTTGGTTATATTCAATAGCCGGGTACGGATTGTAGGTGGACGTGGGCAAACAACAATCAATGGGCAAGGGGTCGTAGTAGAGACTTACCCCGACGGAGCCCTCGGAATGGATACCATGGCCAGTACACGACCGAAGACGTTTGATGCGTACTCCAGGGCCGAACGGTACCGCGATCCTCACAACAGCCTGCACGTCGGCGTAAGACGTGAAATCGAGGTGGATGTCGATGCTCAACGCCGAGACAGCTCAGAGCTTCACTCGCATCCTGTTCATCTGAATAGTCTGGAGGTGAGTACTAAAGCCTCCTTGATATCCGTCTGAGTCGATGGCTGATTGTGAACTTTCTCTTGCCGTTTTTGCGGTCTTCTAGTCGAAGGACGATTTGCGGGATCGGGTAGTGGACAACGAATCTACAATATCAACCCAAAAGAGAAACCACCTGAATACAGATTGGTAACGTAGCAGGTTCCGAGGCTGGTTGTTTATCGAGGGCTTACAAGGGTGGTAATTGTTGTGCTATAATAGTATTTAAGAAGTATATATGAAATCTTCTTGTTGTACTTACTTGACTTAGTTTCGTGTGTTTAATGTCAAACTCATTTGAACATGCTGGGATATGGGGATGAAAAGGATCAGGAGGGTGATCCCTAGCAGCTACTTAGACCTTTCCGAGGGATCACACGACCGGAAATAAGAGAATTACCTCCCGAAAGAATTACTTTTCGAACGCATTGATCATTCAAAGGAGGTGATGACCAGAGTCCGCATCGTCATCGGAGAGTTTCCCCGTCCCCGAGATGAGAGACCATTGGCTTGATACCCTCATTCGAAGAAAGATCCGTATCTATAGTCCTCGGATTTCCACACCGCCGCGACAAAAATAGAGGGCTATGATGAGAGAAGGATGTAGAAGTTCCTTCAAGATCTGCATGTCCCAGTGGGATACACATCGAAGTTGTTGTACCTTGCGGTAGCGTTGAGGTGAGCCAGTAACCAACATTGCACAAGTCTGTTGTGGCTGGGATCCGAGACAAAGGTAACACACATCATCCATCATGTACTGATTTTGACAAACTCGAGATATTTTAGACCTGACTGGTCACTGAATGATGCAATCCAACGAGGACTCTCTGGCAGTTACCGGCTGGGCACTTGTAGTTATGGCAGTAACCACGGCGGTCTGAAAAGTGCGTTTTTGAGAGACGGAATGGTGAGTAGCACGTTGGCAGAAGGGCAGCAGCAATGAGCTAGACTGAAGAAACGATGAAGGAAGGTGGTACAAATGTGTGAAACGCTAGCCGAATAGCAAGACCCTTACTACTGCCACGTGGGATAACCCCAGAATTTCCTTAATTGAATGGATTCTTCTCACGATATCAGACTAGTGTTTCTCCCGCAACCCTGATGATCAGTTCATTCGGCGTCCGCTCTCGAATTCTTATTGCCCTTTCAGTCTCCTCTCGATGACGGTACACATACAGTTCTTAGTCCAGAACGGTCTCGTAAATGCTCGGCCGCTATCCGTGGGTTGATAACAGTAAGTTCGCGATGTGTAACATGCATCGTATTCTGTCAGGCTTGTTGCTAATCTCACGTGAAGCCCAAAATATCTAGAAATCGCGTCGCTATCCCAGTCGTCAAACTCGAATACAGCTCAGGCTTTTCCGTCGGACTTATGCAGAACGGAACCGTGTAGATTATCGCTCTCGGCTACCTAAATAATGGTCCTTCTTGATGAGATGATTAGTCGTAGAAGACCCCCCAGAATGACCTCGTGAACGTGTCGTGAGCATTCAAAAACATTTAAAAGAGCTGTAGGGCCTACTATCATCTAAAACCCGTGTCTGATCTCACATCTCTCTTGTTTTATCACCACCAGAATCATAATGCCCGTCGTATCCTCAGCAGAAGAATTCACAAAGAATCAGTTCGATTATCTTATCGTCGGCGGGGGCAACACTGGGCTGGTTGTTGCTACCAGGTGAGCTTCTTGAACCCTCCTTTGAGTACGGTTATTGATCTGTACTTGTCAAGACTCACCGAAGACCCACATGTCACTGTAGGAGTTCTTGAAGCCGGTCTTGAACCAACTCCTGGGGACCCAATTATCGACGTTCCCGGTCTGTCGCTTTCTCGTTGGCGTGCTGTTCCATGCTGATAGACGTATCGCGTTCAATCAGCTATGATGGGACGTGCAGTTGGTGATCCCAAGTACGATTGGATGACGTTCACGACGCCGCAACCCAAGGCAAACAACCGCCCAGTACTGATGTCCCGAGGAAAAGGATTGGGAGGCTCGAGTTTGGTGTGTTATAATGTGTCGCCGAGCAACGGACGGAGGAGATTGACGCGTTACACAGATCAACTACATGTACATGATTCGGCCCAACAAGGAGGAATTTGACCGTATCGAAGAGCTCGGGAACAAAGGCTGGAACTGGGATTCTATTACCCATTACATGAAGAAAGTTCGTGTTTCTAGGAAACTCCCGTGTCAAATCCTTGCTGACACCTCTTCCAGAGCGAAAGTCTCATCCCGACAGACTTACCTCTTGACGACCAACAAAAGTACGCGATCAACACCAAAACTGATTTCCATGGAACCTCTGGTCCGCTTCAAAAGACCCTCGGCATTGTGTTCAGCGAATTTCATGCCGATGTCGTTGCATCTGCCACCAATTTCAATGTTGCGAAGAATCTGGATGCAGTGCGTTTTAATTTCCTTGAAATCAGTATTAGATTTCGACCTCTGCTTTTAGAATGCTGGTGATTTGGCGGGAATCTCAACGGGTTTTGCTAGTATTGATCCTAAGACCGCCAAACGTTCATCGGCGTATTCGGCATACTATGCGCCCAACGCTGACAGGAAGAACCTGGTTATTCTCTCCGCTGCGACGGTCAATAAGGTGTGCCGATGATATGCCTGATATGAATCTACGTTTAGAGGTGCTGATTGCTTATTGGAAGCTCGTTATATCCGACGACAAAGCTGCCGGTCTGAAACGAATCACCGGCGTTGAATTCACGCACGAGGGTAGCGTCAGCACTGTTCCCGTGAAGAGAGAGGTGATCGTTTCCGCTGGTAGGTCTCTCTCGCTAGCGTTCCTGTTTCTATCTGCTGACCGGGCTCTTTTAGGTAGTGTTGGTACGCCCAAGGTTCTCGAGCTTTCTGGTATCGGCAACCCTGCCTTGCTCTCTCGCTTGAACATCCCAGTTCATGTTGATCTCCCTGGCGTCGGAGAAAACTTCCGTGAGCTTCGTTCGTTCCGGCGTGACTCCAACACTAATAGCTTTCCATCATCAGAGGATCACATCATGGCTTTCGCCGTCGCAGAGACCGCCAAGTATGAGACCATGGATTTGTTGGCCGATCCGGAGGTTTTAAAGAAACATCAGGCGCTCTAGTGAAATTTTTGTCTATTGATCCGTTTAGTACCGCCTATCTTACTCACTCCATTCTCATCTAGTGCCGAAAAGAAAGGTCTTCTAGCGTCCGTGCCAGCGCCCGCTTATGTGTATGTGCCCGCCGACAAGTTGGGCAACGAGAAGGATGTCTCCAAATGGATTGGGCAGCTGCGTGACGCCGAAAAGTTGATACATCCGGACACGCCGGAAAGCGTTAAGAAGGGTATTAAGAAGCAGTACGAGCTTTTGGAGAAGGTCTGGAAGGATGAACGGACTGTTCAGGGAGAGTAAGTCATCTTCTTTGACTATACGCCTTCTAGCTCATCATCAATGCCTCCGTTCTGCCAGACTCGCTGCAGTGTGCGGACATCTCCCAACGCCCCTTCACCCTCCTGAACCGGGCCGCCGGTACTGCACTGTCGTCTCATTCCTTGCGCAACCATTGTCTCGGGGATACATTCACATTACTTCGGCGGATCCGTCTGTCCAATCGGAGGTTAACCCACGCTATATGTCTGTGGAATCTGACTTTGAGATGTTGGTTGGTCTTCTGAAGTTGGGCACCAAGTTGTACACGTTCCCGCCACTCTCGGACAATATCAAAGAAATGGTAATACCGTCGATACCAGAAGATAAGGATAAACAAGATGAGGCATATAGGGAGTATGTCAGGTCTGCCGTGAGTGTATACTTTCTCTTTCTGTTTTCGATCGTCGAGCTGATAACGCGTGGCTACTTGCTGCCCCTTACCCCTTTTCTATTCTAGTGCCTCTCTGGAATCCACCCTATGGGTTCGGCCTCGTTAATGCCGAGAGAACTAGGAGGTGTAGTAGATGAGAATTTGAAGGTTTATGGAACATCGAATCTGAGGGTGGCTGATTTGTCTATTCTTCCGATTGTGAGTGTTCCTGATTCCCAACTCGTCAGCGGATGAGTTAACCAGTCTTCCTTCTTATAGATGTTAGCTACCCATCCACAAGGTACCGCCTATGGTATCGGAGAAAAGGTGCGTTTGTTCTAGAACTAACCGGCATATCGCTGATTTCGCGATGACAGGCTGCAGATATCATCAAGGAAGCTAACCAGTAGTAAGTGTGCTAAAGCCACAAAGACGAATATCCTGTCTGTAGTATATATTTATTTTTTGCAAAATATGACAAACGAATGACCGTTTCCCGCTTCGGAAATTTATCGGTGTGCTCCTTGCTCTATCTATCTCCTCCCGCTGCCTTGTAAGTTGAATGAGTTGTACGTTCAATTAATACCATTTTGAAGGATATCAAGGGCCGAGGTTCCTGAGCCTCGCTCGCGGGTGCTATATTTGGATGTCCTTCGGGGGAACATGCATGATGGCCCGTGCGCTGTCACAAAATGCCCGGTCAGGTTCGCGACAATTCTACACGTTGGCTTCGACCACGACCATCATCATCCCTTCCTTCTTCCCCCCATCTCCTCCCTCTCCCCTCTTTCCCTGCCTGTGATCCTCTCATTCAAGAGAGCTCCGAGTTGTTACCTCCGTTCGGGGCCTCGGGCAGACCGTCATTCCTTTGTTTTTGAAATTTCTCCGCACACACACTGCTTTGGCCTGAACACCCGATCGTAGGTACTATTTTTGCAGCGAATATGGCAGCCAATTGACTCATTTGCTGCCAGATAGACGTGTTTGGACTCTGTATGTAATTTTCAATGGCAGAAAACGATATCTGACAGGGAAAACAAGGGTACAAAGGGCATCCGATAACTTTGATAGAAGGTGGTTATTGAAGAGCAGTGCGTATTCTGTTGAGCTTATTGTCGTCCAACGTGTCGTGCTGACCATCTCGGAACACCCAGCATCCGCTCGTGGCATGCATCGGAGAAATCAACGTTCACAAGCACACATCTCGCCTCCTGCTTCTGCACGCTTACACGGCTCAATGGCCTCGGATTCGGACAAACGTATTGGTTCCCGAAACGGGGCAGCAAGGAGAACATGGCTTTTAATTGTATTCATCTTCGGCATTCTGGTGACAATGCATCTCGTGTTACCTCAACTTTTCTCGTTTTCCTCGAAGAGCGGGTCGAATGAAGACGCGGTGTATACGAATCGGCATCTGAAGCCGAAGAATTACTTGAACTTAACGGATCTCAAACGTGATGAAGAAGACGGGAAGGACAGTCCGTTCGAGTTCTGCTCCGCTCGCGGCGGGGAAGGGGATCGCGTTGGGAGCAAGTACGGTACTGTTGCTCTATCGCAGTCGAGGCTTCATTTGGGAAGCGGGTCGAGGGTGAGAAGAGTCATTTCGAAGGCATTGGCAGGACAGCCTGTCACCATCAGCGTCCTTGGTGGAAGCGGTGCGTATCATACTGTTCATGTTTTACTATCTCGCTATTTCTGATATGTTTTGATCTTGTAGTATCTGCATGTCACGGTGCAGGAGATGACCCCATATCCCCCAAGTGTTACCCTAGTCGATTTTTCCAGTGGTGGAACACGGTCTTTCCTCACCCCGCATCGGAATTGACAAATGGTGCCATGCGTCGGACGACGTCAGAATACTTCGGCTATTGTTCCACACACCACATTCCAGATGTCACAGACCTCATCGTTGTCGAACTCGACGCATCGGATAGCCCTGACAACGCCAGAGAAATGACAGACCATTTCGAAGTGCTCATCCGCTCCCTGCTCCTCCGACCAGACACACCCGCTGTCCTTCTCCTCGGGCATTTCTCGCCTCAACTACACAAAGCATGGGGCCCGTTTGGTGCAGATCACTACCACAACGTCGTCGCTCAGTTCTACGACGTTCCGCATCTGTCGACGAAATCGATTCTGTTCAACGATTACATGAGAAAACCAAAATCCATCAACCGGTTCTACGCAGACCCTATCCTTGCAAACCCAGCCGGACACGAACTCATAACAGACGTTCTCATCGCGTACTTCCAGACCCAAATATGCGAAGTTTGGGAAGACTGGGTGAGTGGAGGCTCTGGGCAAGGGCAGGGAGGCGCCCTTGGCGGTGGCGGCGCTGGCCTATTTGGTGGTATCGGCCAACGAAAAGGTGTTCCAGAACCTCACCCTAATCACCTTGATGGGCACGAAGAGGTTGAAGTGGACGCAGAGGGGAACCGTATCAAGCTTGGGCTGCCTAAAGGTGCAGGCTTGGAGTTCCCGTCTTCGCCGTATGCGGTACCTGCAGGACGGATGAACACGCGACCAGACGACGAGAGGCCATACGAAGAGATATACCCGTTTTGTGTCAGTGCGAACGATTTGGTGAACCCCTTGCCGCCGAGTTTGTTCCAGGGCACTGGGTGGTCGGCGTACCACCCGACAGTAAGCGGGGGTGGAGATATCCTGAACACCAAATCGCATTACTGGTACTCGACGATAGCGGGGAGCAAGCTGCGGATACCGGTCATGGCTGGAGCGGGAGATGTTGGGGTCTATTACTTGGCTAGTGGGAGTGGGGAGGTGAGTTGAAGTGTTCTTTCCCTTGGGTTTGATTTCGTTGCTCATCTGTCTCTTTCAAATCTACAGGGGAGTGAAGTGAAGTGTCAGGTCGATGATAACTATGGTGGAGCGAAGACGTTGAAAAATGTTATTCCTGGTCTTCCTGACGAGGAAACCCCTCGGTACGTTCAACCTCTCACTGTCTGACGAATTACAAAGCGTTGACATGTATGGTTCCCTTCAGCCTTGTGATTATCGACCATTTCGTTTCTCGGGGCAACCATTTCGTCGAATGTACACTCGTCGGGGATGAGGAAGAGCAAGGTGTCCCGGTGTTCAAAATCACTGGAATTTTTACTACTTAAAGGACACGAATTAGTCGAATGGATGGATGGATGGAATCTGCTTTGATGGACTTCTTTTCTTTGATTCCGTTCCGAACGTTTGGTGTAAGATTTTATGGTGTCATTATGGACCTTTTTAATTCTCACCTTTACTAGCCCTTCTCAATGTGTAACTTATAGGTGTTGCAGTACGCATAGATCATTGGATTTTCTTGTTAGTTACTGCTCTTGTTGTCATTTGTTACTGGTTTCGTACGCATAAACATACTCATCATTTTCGAGCTTCGAGCCGTCATGATCAGCGGAAACAGTGATGGGGAACCTCGTGCTGGGCTATTGAGGCGTTCGTGTAGGGTCAAGTTTAGACTGAGGATGCCCCAAGTCGGATAGGTAAGGGTTGGGTAGGTATGCGAGGGTTCGTCGTATCAGTGGGCCAACTTACAGGGCCGGTTCACCGAATTGGAGAGATTACTCCCGTGGGCTTGTGTAACCTTGGGCTGAGACTGGATTGGGCGCTGTGTCCTTCGTGGCTAATTACATGCCGAATACGGATACAGCCAACGATGAGAAACACCCTACAGTTAGATCATGATTCTCGCGTTTCGACTGGCAGCAAATGTCTTCGGGATCCCCCGAATGACTCATGATGCATAATCCATGGAGGAGCCACCGTCAGAGGAGAGGTGAGAGTGGGTGGTTATTAATACCAAGACCTACCTCATCTTATCTGCAGTCTCTCTGGCAATAGGGTGGCATCGTCGTCGGACTGCCGGCGATGTCGCCACTTGCGCTGGAGTACTCAAACTCTCCTGGACATTAGAGATGGTTCCCTTTCCCGCGCATGTCCCCAGCTGGCTAAGCTCCCACATGCTGGTTATAACGGGAGTTACCTAGTTGCCGGGTAAGTTCCTGAGTCACTGCTACAGCGAGCCGCGCCCCCAGCACAACTAGGTTATATTTACGCCTTTGTAGTCCAGCTTTGGCCTAGCCACCAGCACGACTTCGAAGGCCTGTGGCGCTACCTTCCGCAATTTCGGGGGATGTCATTTCGAAGCTGGAGAGTGCATAGTATGAGGAGAAACGACTTGAGTACGCGTAATTTGGACCATCGTCGTATCGAAGTCTGAAGGATAGTTCCAGTGTTTGGGACAAAAGTTGTGGCGTTTTTTTGTAGTAAAACGGACCAAAATGGATAACGCGACTTTTCGCCCGAAATAGTTTGCACAAGCACTCGTTCTTGACACCCTCCCTCACCCTCTCTTTCTGTTGTGCTTTAGGCAGCCTCAAACCAGCCTGATTCCAATCAAGATCGCTTATAATACCCAAAATTGTGGAAATATGTCCCTTTCACGCCAACGCGAACGTCATGTCATTGGTATGGATAACTCGAAAGCTCAATTCAACCACTTCGGTGCGTTCTACAGGATTGAATGGATCTCACTCTAGATCCTTACACGAAACTGGACTGTATCAGGTTTTAGCACGGAAAGTCAGCCGCAAGACAACACAATCTGAACAGCCAAATGGCAGAACGTAGTAGCGGCGCTCACCGACATCTCCCATTTCTATGGTGTCCGTGCATGGAGTTCTAGGGCAGTATGGTCGTCAAGGTGAACTCGGCCTGAGGGGGAAGAGTTTGTATGACAATACTAATTCACGGGCCCTTCTCATTCTTGACTGCGCTACACAAAACAGTCGGAGTACGGAGGGTGGTTGTGTGTCCCAGGCACGTCGCGGGATATCGTAACTGGGCGGCGTCGGGCATCGGTACAATACGATTGACGCTCCCGCCATTACTTACAACTCGGTGGCTCTGCATGAGAAGGAGCGGGAATCGCGCTCTTGGGTATATGTTTGATATCCGAGGTAAG
>JANHQD010000103.1:0-12921 GCA_024721195.1 Marasmius sp. AFHP31
GTCTCCTAGCCGTCATACCCTCCATGGTCGTAGCCATCGCCGTCGGTCGCAGAGGTATCGACACACTCCTCGTGTTATCACAGGTTGTGTTGTCGATTGTGTTGCCGTTCATAACGTTACCGTTGATCTATGTGACAAGTTCGAGGAAGTTGATGGGAGTGCGAGCGGAGCGAGGAACCTCTGAAGTGGACGCGGAGGCGGGTGCGGAGACAAGGGACTTTAGTAATGGGTGGGTGACGACAATTCTGGCGTGTGCGATTTGGCTGTTGGTGTCGATTGCGAATGTGTATGTGTTGACGACTGTGAAGGAGGAGGTTGAGGGGTCGACCAGTGGCGGTGGGGGGCACTGATGCAACGGGGGTGTGCTCCTTGGACTACATTTTCTGGGAGTGTTCAGTGTATCATAGTTATGATACGACCGTCAACGAGAGAGTCAGCTTTGACGTCGCGAGCAGGTACTGATTGCGGGCTCTGACGGGGCTCAGCCCAGACGGCCCGGACGGTGGGTCAGACTCCCGTTCCCCGGGCTCTCTGTCTGGTACAACCGAGGTGCCACGACCCACCGCTGAAAGCGGCATTTTCGAGTGGTGACTCCAGCTGGTAAGCTTCTCCTGAGGACCCCTTGGTTCGAAGGGTTTGAGAAACAAGGTCAACGTCAACCTCTGGAAACACTTGCAACATGTGCCCCAACTCATTTACTTCATTCCAACATCATTCTAACGTCGCTCCGACTTTCGAGTTGTCAGTGGCGTGACAGGGTTCCCCTCACATGCGTCCGATTGTAGTATGACCCAATGCTAGGAACCACATCCCAACACATTCAACAGCAACTCAGATCGTTTTGGATTGTGATGATTGTGTCATTACACGCCACTTTTGTCAGGTCAACATGCGGGGCGAAAGCCTGTCCTGGTTGAAGCTAAATTTGGACTGAGACCTCCTGTCTAATCGATACGCACGGACCACGCATCCAGAGGTATAAAAGTCAGACCTTCTCCCCTTCCTTTCTTTTCCCCATACCACGACCATCCCCGCATCTCTCTGATCGTACTCAACCGTCCATCTCAGCACTCCTCATGTCGTGGCAATCTGGAAAAACATACAAACTCTGCAACGGGAAGGCCAGGGGCGTCGCTCTTGATCTCTCAACCCAGGACAACTACACCGGTACGACATCCAAACGTGTTCTGAAACTCAAACATCCTCTAATCGTTTTCTCAAGTCGCCGGTTGGAACTCTCATGACGGCGCGGCCCAAAAGGTGCGTGTATATGCGCCGCATGCAACGTCTCCTAACGATCGATGACCCGTAGTGGACTATCGAAAACATCAACGGCCACTGGACCTTCCGCAACGTAGGATCTGGCAAGTACCTAGCCATCAACGGCGAAGCCAAGGATGGCACCCCAATCATCGGCTCCGACCACGCTTTCGGATGGGACCTGTACCCCGACAGCAAGAACCCCAGCGCCACTAGGTGAGATTCGAGGCGTCAATCCTCTGCTCTTTGCCGATGCTCACAAGCTCCAATGAATAGGATCTTTGTACCTGGCGCCCCAGCTCCTGGTCAGAACCTTGACTTGTCCGACCATGGTAACGCCACTGGAGGCACCAAGGTCACCCTGTGGACCCAGTGGGAAGGCGAGCACCAGACCTGGATATTCCAAGAGGTCTGATAAACGAGAATCGTCGAAGGTAAGCGCTCGTCGTGTCCTCTTCATGAAAAAGGGTCGTTGACGAGACCCCGATATACAGATCCGTAACAAATTCATTGTGGGGCGTTTGAATAAATTCGAAAATCCTTTATTCTCCATGGATTTGAATGTAGCTCGTGAATCGATCGCAAAACTTGTAGAATTGTTGAATAGGTAGAAGGTGTATGTAGAAGAAAATCGCAATAGAACTGTATAACCTGTGAACGACGAAGACCTGAAATCGGTCAGCGATGTATCGATGACGTATGGGTTGAACTTGGGTTGAACGTGCAACTCACTAGAAAAGTAGGCTTCATGAATCCAATCCATCCAATTTGTGCTTGAGGCAGAGGGCCGGCGTGCAAAAGCATGCTCGCAGAAACGCCAGAATGGAGTGGTTTACGAGATACTGCGGCCAGCACTTCTCTATAGCATGGGATGGTTTTTGTGGATAGTCGCAGGAAAGTAAATTATGGTGCAAACGGCCTAGTCACCGCTACTTTTGTACAAGCGCCAAATTGGTCCAGCGACGATGATCCCGGGCGCTTAGCTGAGCGCTTGCCTGGAGGGTCTCAGAACCCGCCAGAACCAGCCTCGCCAGAACCGTTCTTCGCCACCCCAGGCTTTCCTGGTTCTGAGAACCACACTCATGAAAAAACTCAGAACCTCAAAAAACAACGCAGGGCCAGCGCTAATGGGCGCTTAACGGGCGTTTGACAGGGCGCTTAGACGCCGCGCCAAATTGGCCAGACTTTGAAAGATCAACTCGGCCAGTTTTGCTCCAATTGACTATCGCTCTAAGGGTCTTAATCTTCACATGTGTATGTGTGTTTCTGTTAGACAGCTAGTCCATATGATTGAAATTCCATGTGCCAAAAATTTGTACAAAAGTAGCGGTGACTAGGCCGTTTGCACCGTAGAACCGAAGCAGAAAGAAAATACGTTGAATTAGGTCGTGGTCGTGGTAAGCGGTAAGCGAGCTGCCGGAAGTCTCCGGGACGACCTTCGCCTCAGACGCGTAGACCGTGACCACCACCAACTTCCAACACATCCTTCATACGAACACCTAGAAATGTCGTAGTGAGTTCTATATTGTCTTTCAGCTCCAGATAACCCTTTGCTGACGAATTTGTGTCTGTGTTTTCTCCAATCCGACTGGCTCTTTTTCGTCGTCTCAAAATGTTGTAACATGACACCCAAAAAATGCTTGCTTCCACTCATGACCTCTCCCCTTCTCGACGCCCCATTCATTTTCTTTACCTCTTTGCATCCTGAAGCACAATCTTCGGCCGCGCCATCAAGAACGAACACCTCGTCCTCGGTGTCCTTGGTACCGTCTTCGGTGGATCCTACCTCGCAACTCGTGGTGGAAGCTCGAAGAAGGCCGAGCCCACGACCATTGAGAAAATTAAGGAAGCTGTACCCATCATGGCCGGCTCTAGGTGAGTTATGCACGTAGTTCCCCAGTCAATCCTCCACTAACGGCTCTCTCACTACTCACAGCGAGGAAGAACAATTGTAAGCCCAGTCCTCGTAAAACCTCCCCGCACACACGGATTAACTGACCATCAGGATTGCCAGCATCAAAAACTTCATTGCCGAAGCAGAGAAGTCTGAGGGTGCTTCAGGAGGGTCGAAACACTGAGGAAGAGAAGGAGACAGTGAATTGAGCAGGGGAAGCAATATAGACCACGACTTGACTTGCGGTGTCGCTACATTGGATGGATATGCCATGCTAGCGGTATCTTTGAATCGGACCTCTTCACGCAAATAGGAAACACCTGTACTTCCTCATCCAGGTTCAAAAACGATGCGAGTCATGTTCCACCACCATACGCCTACATGAAAGAACGTTGGTCACAACGGGTTTGATGGCTTCATTCCGCTGTCGTATGCATTGGCAAGACTAGCCGTGACGCTGCCAACTAGCTCATTCTCTGGCATAGAGGTTGAGTCATGCTGGTACGGCCTTGTGTTTGCGTTTTGGCGTCGTAAAGGAGACTGTACAGTGGCAAGTGCGCATAGTTTCCGAGAGACATATTCTCCCAAAGTCATCGAAGCGAGCAGGCTCAACGACGTGACTGCATGATGGCTGAACGTGAACCCTGGTCTACATTTTCCGTCTATACTTGTATGTAATTTTACAGCCAGATTAACATTACCTATAGAAAGATACACAAGTTAGAACATCTTACAAATCCCATTTCCTCTTCACTTTCTCGTTTGGCAGTCCGTCGCTACTCAACAAAGATTCCTCCTCCCCAAGCACCCTTGGTCCACCACCAACCTTCGTGTGGATCAATCCCTTGACGCTCCCGGCCTCGAAAACCCTCGTTACGTTCTCGTTGAAACCCTCGGGAAGCTTGCCCTGCAGGTTACCCCCAAAGAGCCCGAAGGGATCCTTGAACTGGGCCTGCTGGGGGAAGTAGTTGACGATCAACTGAATGATCTCCTTCAAGTTCTCCTCCGGTGCGTAGATGACCGCATTAGGTCCCGCATCAAACGTATAAGCCGCCTTGATCTTCCCAGCAGAACGGTTGTACTCCTCGATAACAGCAATGACACCTCTCGATACATCGTTCATGTAAAAGATGGGCGGGGTAGTGTCAAGAGCGACAGCATGGAACTGGTTCGAGTCAGCCATCGTGATCCTCGCGAAGGTGTCAAAGTCCTTCTCCTGGATAGCCTTGGAGATGTCCGCCATACGTTTGGGAACGACCTCTTTGATTCTGTGCTGGAGCAATGGTGAAGTCTCGACGGTCCTCTGCATGCCTGAAGTCGACGAAGTGCCCTTCTTAGCATCGTTCACGACACAGATCAAGGCGTGGATCTCGGGCCAGTGAGATTCTGTTGCGACTTGAACGGCGTAGGAATCATTGCCGTCCGAGGCGGAACCTTGCTCCCAGGCGACGTAACCGCCAAAGAGAGAGCGGCACGCAGAGCCAGATCCTTGCCTGGCAATGAGAGAGAGGTCTTTTGGTGATACGGGAAGCTCGTAGAGCGCTGCGAGCGACGATACGAGCGCGGCAAAACCGGAGGCTGACGACGCAAGACCTGCGGCCGTGGGGAAGTTGTTGAAAGAGGATATGTGGACGTGGTAGGTCGATAACTGAATAGTTGAGGTATCTGAATACGGTTTTCTGTACACAGATAACAATCGAACATACCTTGGGTGCAGACGAATCCTTGTCCTCCACCGTGGTCTTCCGGAGTGCCTTCAACTCGGCGATGCAAGTGTGCGTACGGGATCCGGGCTTGATCTCTTCCTCATTACCGTTGAGCCAGAGACGATCTTTCTCGAACGAGGAGTCTGCACGGGATGTGGTTGTCGACCTCAAATGATCCTGATCGAGAGTGACGGAGAGCGAAGAGTTGGTGGGCAGGATAAGCTTGGTATCGCGCTTCCCCCAGTACCTGGTTGATTGGTTAAGATCGACTTGAAGAAAAGTCAAGCGGACACCTACTTGATACAGGCAATGTTGACCGGAGCAGAGGTCGTGGCTTGATAGACCATGATGATGGGTGAAAAGAGAAGAGAACAAGGGAGAGGACGCGACACGCGTCTAAAAAAATATGCAGTTTCATATATAAGAGTTTTCCACGTGGAAAGTAGTACCGCGTCGGACCCCGACGCCCGCTCTTGTTCGTAGCGGCCGTACAAACGTTTCTTTTCAAAGAGCTAAGCCGTAGTAAGATCTCTAACAGTACACCTGTGTCTCTGCATTGAGTTTGTGATACACATCCAAGTCTGAGAACCCCAAGTTGATACTTAGATTCTAGTTGATTTGAGGGCATGTCTCCCTACTACGCTTCCCACTGGCCCACCTCTCCAGTTGGATCCCACAACCTTCTGCTTCGAGTATTGTCCTTCTGAGAAAAAGACCTCCTCCGCTCTCTCCCACTCTTCCCAGGGTGCATCTCCTGGAACCACCCTCGCATTCACCATACCGAAAATCGACTTTTCCAAGAACCCCAGGAATAAAACCAATCCAACTACAACCGTGCTCCATCCCCACTCCGAGTCGATAAAGTGTGCCCGGGGAATATCTCCAGATGTCGCCTGCCTCAACTTCTCCGGTAAAGCCCAACAACGCAACCGTTGCGTGAACGTCGATTTGCCCGTCAGACCACCCTCCGAGCCAGACGCAAACAGCTTCAAGAACAACCCCACATCCTCCTCTTTAACCTCGAAAAGTTTCTCGCTCCGTGCGCCCAGTAGGTAAGCAAGCTCGGCACACGGCGCCATCACCAATATCGTGTAGAACCTCGGGCTCATGTATCTTATCACGAGCGTACTCTTCTCCCCCGCTGACCCAAACACCACATCCGGAGTCGAGGGATCTCCAGCATGGAGAATAACACGAATGCCAAGTTCCTTCACTCGACGTTCTACGAAGCGATGTACTGATTGACGACAGGATGTTTCGAAGAGTCCTATAGGTTGCCATCGTACACCTCCGCTCGGCACACGCGTTGGTATGGGCTCGGTGGGAGGGCTGACAGGTACGGCGAAAGGATCGGGGCGGATGAAGACGTCCAGATGTTTCTTGTAATGTAAGATCCACGCGTGGTACAGAATCCTTGGAAGAGAGAGGAACAGGGTCAGGGGATAGCGAACCAGTGTTCTCATGATATTTTGAGTCGTCAATGGCATTGAATGTGTGGCTCGAAGAAGAGCGGTGAGTTTGAGAGGTCCTGGTCCAGAAGGCGAGGGCGTATGGAGGTGAACGCTGATCGCGGGGCGCGGTGCAGGGAATCCGGCCTTGCGCGTCTTTGCATTTGGTGGAAAGGGCGTCTTTCGAACTGACACTGTGTAATATCCAGCCCTATCATTGAAGGGCGAAACATGGAAGGCTCGAGGAAACGTCCAGCGATGGTCAAAACTGAATGAAATAGAAACATTCGTTACTGTGTCCCTGAGTATACAGTCCAACAACTGATCGCACCTAGCAGAGTCTTGAAGAGGATCCTCATCCTTTCCAATTTCCAAGACGTAGGTATGGCTTTCTCCAAACGTATTGTGCACCTTGCGAGAATAAGCGATAGGAGATTGGTCAAAATTTTAAAAAAATGACGTACCTCCAGAATAACCAACCACAACTCCTCGCAACCAGCCTTGTAGCAGAGATAGACCGTCAACGGGTTGATGCCCTCGAATCCCAAGCAGCTGGGCATCGTCAACATCCAAGCATCATCGAATTCCTCAGCCTCTCTAAGAAACCCTCTCTCCTCCAACAACGCAACCAACTTCCCGCGAATTCCCTTAAGCTTCGGTGTCGAGTTCATCAGGTACGGGTCCGCTCGTAAGCCAAGTAATCGAGCATGTATACCCCCATACCCAAATATTCTTCCATAGCCCAGGTCTAGCGCGCCGCTTTCAAGCGAATTGAGAGAAACCAATAACGCAACGGTTGGGTAGGTGAAGGCATGCGCAGATTCTACGGGTAACAGACGAGAATGGGTGACTTGATTCCAGAGAATGTAGCCATTGGACGTAGATTCTGAGTGATGTTTGGTTACTTGTTGCAGCAAGTAGGATAACAGGAAGAATAGGGAGAAGAGTAGGGTTACAAGCGCAATCGAGGTGATGGCGCTCATTCAAGTCCTTCGGCGCCAATTGGCTTGGTTAAATTCATAGGTTGAGGCACGCGTGCCGCAATGTTGCATCTAGACCACTACTGGGCAGCTCGACGGCGAAAACAAAAGCGCAAAAGGCGGAGGTACGAAGAGTAAGTCAACGTCGGTAGAAAGGAATCAACTCCAAATCCGAGTTCAAACACATCGACTATCGTTCTCCAAGAGGAGCGCGAAGACGGACGTCGTGCTAACCTCAGATCGTCTGAGCGAGCAGGGACCACCGTTCAAGTCATACCATCACCGTCTTCGCAGGGAGGAGGAAGAGAGCGATGAGATCGTCCGTCGATGCGACATGATTACTTATACTTATGATTGCTATCAGATTGTGCCGCTGAAAACCCCATTCAACAGATCCGGATATTCCTCTACTCTACAATAGCTTACTCGACGCAGCAGGCGCAACCCTACTCTTCACCACCTTTATGATCCACAACGGCAGCGCACTTATCGCAACGATAACAGCGACTTTCCATGCGAATCCCAGTGTAAAGACGAATGATAGATCTACGGGAAGGGTTGTCAGAAACGCAGAGCATAGAACGCTCAAAAACCACCCACCAAAGAACTCAGGCAAGAACCACATGCTGACTACATAAAGCACCAGCGTGACGATTTCGGAGATGATCATGTAGACGTGCCTACAAGGGGTCGTGGGCGTTCAGACGTCTACTCGAAGCGACAGATAAACTTCAAAAAGACGTACCAAGTAGTGATCTCCAACGCAACCATTATCAACTCGTTCAACACCAGCGCCGTGAACGAGATCGACACGATATGTAAGAACTCGTTTTCAAAGAGGAAAAGCGAGATAATCATGATGGCCGTGCCTACGCGCGAGAACCCAGAGGTCAGATCAGGGAGACGGAGAAGAAAATATCACAGTCGGCACCTTGATATACACTAATCATCAACCACTCAAAGAAGGTCTTGTATGATAACGATCTCCCCTACAAAAGACACATCAGCCTTCCTCCACATTGAATTGAACCACACCTACCTTAACCAACTCCTTATATAACTCCGGATAGACCATCGCGACCTCCACATTCACGTCTCTGTCCAACACCAACGAAAAGACTGGCGCCATGGTATACGCCGTCGCATACCCAACCATTAGCCATCCCTGATACAGGGCGATCGGCGCGAAATAGAAGATAGCAGAAAAGACAGCCTGCATAATCGAGATGATCAACCCACGGTGGATAACGAATTGTGCGAGTTGAGAGGAACGACGGTAAGAATTTCGACCGTGCCATAGCAGGAGTTTGGAGAGGTGGGAGAATTGGGTGACCGAGAAGTCGGCGGCTAGAGAAGCTTGTTTTCCTTCCTTGCCTACTATACCGACACCTTGGGGAGGTGAATGAGTCAGCCACTCCGCGCGATAAGAAGACCTGAATCACACGTACCGACGTCGCTGGCTTGGATCATACTAACGTCGTTTCCTCCGTCTCCAATGCAACAGACCCTCTGCTTCGTGAACTTTCTAATCAACCTCGCCACATCCGCCTTCTGCGTCGGGCTGCACCGGCATGCGACCACCGCCGAAAGTTTCGTAGCAATCTCGATAAACTCGGTTTTGAACAAGCTAAGACAGAGCTAGCGTGCAAAGGTCAGCTTAAGCAACTTCAAACCAAAATTCCGCCCACCTGCAACGATTCCCCATCGATGACCAAACAACAATCCAACTTGTTCTGCAAAAACTCCAATTGATCCCTGACCTCCTCTCCTGTCTTCATCTTCGAAACCTCATGTATATATTGCCCCCTCGCAACCAACTTTGTTGAAATCGCGATACACCTCGCAGTCTCAACCTTATCCCCAGTCAACATCCATATCTTCACCCCCGCATTCCTCAGCAGCTCCAATGTCCCTTTCACATCCTCCTGCAATTTATCCTCCACACCCGTAAGTCCAAGCACCTCCATCTCCTTCTCCAAATATTCCCCAACAACACTCGCCATCGCTTCGTTCCGGCCCTCCAACGACACAGACGCACGATGGTATTCACCCTTGAACGTTTCGTAGGCTGTAGGGCCCAACCTCTTCCTTGCAACAACGAGCGTTCTCAACCCCTCCCTCGCCATATTCCCGCATTCTTCTTCCAACCAATCATTCCGCTGCACGATCTTGGCCATCACCACGTCTGCACCTTTTTGGTAGAACGTGATTTCCCCTTCTTGCGAGTGGGTGACATCCTTGACGATAATCCCCATCCGCTTGCTCTCACTCGTAAATGGGAAGATGTCCAATACTTGGTATTTGAGTATGTTCCCACTCGGCGTTTGGAGGTGAATCTGTGTGCGATCGCGGAAGACGAGGGTGAGTCCAACGGATTGGGTCCAGGTTACGATGGCGACTTCGTCCGGCGAAGAGGCTTGATAGGTTACGCTCCCGTCATCGTTTGTTACTGGAGTTACCTAGGATTGCGATGGTCAACGAAGGCAAAAATAAGATATTAGAAGAACGCACGTTGTGACACAACGCCAACGAAAGTACCACATCCCTCACACGACTGGACATATCCCTCCTTCCCCTCGCTCCAGTCGCCATCTGCATCCCCGTGGCCACCTGGGTCTGCGACATATGTCGATGGTGTGTCGGACTTTCAGGACCCGAAAATGCCACTGCCAATTGGTGCGCAACCTCATCCATCGAATCAAACCCATAAGACATCGTCCCCATGTGTAACTTGCGCATCTCCATTTCTACGTGGTGAGGTATTCGTCAGCAAAAGGAAACAGAACGTAGGGCGAAAGTTGTACCATTCTGCGTCAACGTCCCAGTCTTGTCGCTCAGCAGATATGTTATCCTCCCCAACTCTTCCGGAAGCGTACTCGTCCTAACAATCGTATTCGGAATTTCCTCGTCATTCATGATTTGAGATGCGTAGACAGTCTTTCCCATGTCAAGGTTGACGCGTAAACTGGGGCGAGCAGAGTGTATGTTAGCATCATTTTCAAAACGATCAGAAAGCAAACGCACCTAATCGGAATAATACTTGAAAAGAGGATGAGGAACCGGAACACGTAGATATACCACAGCCCTCTGAACCCATTTAGCGCCACAAGAACGAGCGACAATACGAATGTAACAGTGCAGAGAATCTAACACGGGATGTCAGTAAGAATCAAAGTTCTCTCACAGGAGGGGAAATCCCACCTTGGCTAACCCATTGATCTCCAAATCCAACTTACCAACCTTCGTCTCCGGATGACTCGTGTTCATGACCGCCCTCGTCTCTGGTCCTGTGTAAACAACCAACCCAACCGCCGATCCAGCAGCCAACACTGTATTGCTCCAAAGTACGTTCTCAACAGACAACGGTGAAATGCTCGGCGGTATCGTCTGCATCGGCACCTCATCTCCCTCCGCCCGTGCTCCGTCCCTCGTGGTGGTGGTGGGGGAAACAGGGGAATTGAGCGTGAACGTTCCAATGAACGAATGGATGTCCTTCACCGGCGCATCAGCGTAAACCTCGGCATCCACCCTGACCAGATCGGCCTCTTCAAGCTTCTGTGTTTCCGGCACTGCGACACGCAACTTCCAATCCGTCTCTCCGTCCAGCTGGTCCGTTCGGATGAAACACGTTCCAGAGGTGTCGGACGTCTTTAGTAGGACGAGATCGGCTGGGACGCGTTGATTCTTTTCAAGCCGGATGAGATCGCCGACGCGAATGGAGGAAGAGGGTACGGAACGAGTATTGGCGTTTCGGTCGAGATAGGACGTGCTAAAGGCGGTGGATTCGAGGTCGGAATTGCTGTGGTTGGAATGGTTGTGGTTGTGGGTGATTGCGTTGGATGATGATGACGACGGTTCAAGGATGAGGTACTTCTGAGAATTGGCTTCTCGGTCTCGGAGGTATCTTTTGTAATCATCATAGGCTTCCTTCCCCATAGTGACGAACAGTACAAAGGCCAACGGAGCGATGTAGGTTAGGATGAAACCTAGAAACAAGTTTAGACTCTTCGCAACGAAATGATCAGAGACTACACGCCTATCTTGAGCGCGGGAACGAATTGCGAGAGGGCGACCAGGAGAAAGTACAGATTGAAGAAAAACTTGAATTGTTCGTAGAACACGATAGGCAGAAACGTGAAGGCATTGTATTTCTGGTTTCGTACAATATTGGCCGGAAATTTGGATTGAAATTTGCTATCTGGAGGTCGCTGGAAAGGTATTGTTCTTGATTTGTCCTTCCCTGATGATTTCCGTATCGAAGAGGCTTTCTGAAAGAGCTCCAGTTAGACAGGGATTGAGCCAAGATGAACACTGCAGCGTACCGACTGCGGCGGTGAAGGTTCCTGCACTCCATCATCCTCTGCATCTCTATCATCTGCCGCAAGCAGCCCGGTAGCCTCTTCGGGATCGTCTGTATATCGTTCAGCCCTCTTATTTCCAGAGAATATTCTCCTAGATGACGATGCTGCAACCGCAGCCCGTCCCGCTCTGTTCATCTTGTTGGGCGTTGAGGATAGTTTGCCAGCTTGAGACTCGTCGTCTGGGATAGGCGCGTATTTGTGGGCTCCTCGTCGTAGGGAATGGAGAGGGATATCAGGCATAGACTGCCTGGGTATGTAGGTGAAGGTTGAGAACAGGCAGGCAACTTCAACCTGGCAAGCGCTCAGGAGAACGCTGGGACCGAGCCTAGTAATCCCACGCACCTTCTAGCGCTTCTTCGCGTACGCGCCGACGCCCTTGAATACAATCTAGGATGTCCGACGCGGTCGAGGCAAGCTCGCAATGAGAGTCTGTAAGCGTGACGGAGAAACCGGTGAGTTGTGTATAGGTCATCCAGCGGCTAACAGACTGAGACACACTTCCTTTCAGATACTTATTACTGGAGCTTGCTGCAAAACGGCTGGCTGAACTATGAAGTTGACCTCGCGTACTATGTCGCCAAGAAATACCAGTACACTGAATCCTCCCAGTTTCCAGCATTGATGGCGATACTTGGGGGGTTATCTACCTTCGTGCGGCACAACAGTCCTTGTTTAGGAGATCACACACTCCTGATGCAACAACCCAACCTTTCCCGTAAATATGCCATCAGCAACATTACCCATTGCGGCTCACCGGAAATCCCGCTAATGCTATGTCGCATCGTTACTGTCGATGGTCGGCGGAGAGCTGGAAAGGAAATCGCGTTAATAGAGATTGAGGCAAAGCGATCGACGGGTGAAGACTCTTCCTATGAGAGCGAAGGTGCATCTATCTGGCATATTCTCACCTAGAGTTTCCACAGCTGATCCTCTTACAAAAGATTTGAAGAGACTCATTATCGATTGGGCTGAGCCTGAGGCCGAAGTATTGGCGTTGAGAATGCGGTATAGGACCTTGAGCCAAATCTTCTCGCAGGTGATCTGCACTCTTGCCACATACAAATCCCAGGATATCCTTCCATTTCTTTGTGGTCTTTTTTCTCCATCATCATATTTGAGCGATGTGATGACTTCGACAACCTGCTCAAGAAGCATCACATACACATAGAGAGGGGACTAATGAACACACGAATGCGTGGCAAGTGCCCAAGTTTATGAGCAGCTTTTGCACACTAAGGAATATTCACAAGTCGAGATTGTGGATTCGACTGA
>JANHQD010000104.1:0-14916 GCA_024721195.1 Marasmius sp. AFHP31
ATTCATCGAAGCTTCGCCTTAAAGATCGTTTTGCTGTTCTTCCAATCATTTTTGACCATCTTGTACTATCAGGTAGGGTGGGGCTGCCTAAATCTGTCAAATGTGGCTGACTTGGTTGTTAGGGGACCAATTCCGCTATCTGGGGTCTTATAGCCGCCGGGTGTTATATTCGTGCGGTCCTGAAAGGAGAGACTATGGAAGAAGCGAAGGGGAATAGGGGCACAGGTGGACGAGCTTAACCGTTCATTCACGGCCGTCCAAGTCTGTATACCCGAGACTTTTGCCTCTGAGATTGGGAGTTAGGAGGGTTATGAGATTCGATGAACTGGGTTCATCTTTCCATTCTTTATTGACTCTTTGTGGATGTGCGAGATGGGGGGGAGGAACCTGTACGTTTTTTATGCGGAGGGACGGGACATTGTACTTCTTTGGTCTGAAATGCTTTGTCTGCAAAATTGGCCTGTACATCTGTCAGTATCGTGGACGGGGACCCATGTGAGCTGCGCTCCAGGTTGTGTCTGTGTGCTGTTAGTGTCATGATCGTTTAGCAGATTGCTCAATCAATCTCTGACATGATGATGCTGTGTGCGAGATTGACGTGTCGAGTTGAAGTTCACGGCGTTGCCTTGTTGGGTTTGAACCCTGCAGAGCCAAGTCCGTTTCACGGTGAGTAAATTCCAGGTCTATCTAGATCTACAGTGATTCTACACAATCTATTAACCGAACCTTCAGTCTCACTGGACAACATCGTTGGTTACTCCGGAGACTTGCTTGTCGTGAACATTCTGGAGCCCCGTCGCTCTCAGAATCTTCGAGATTCCCTCCTGTTTCACGGCCTCTAATTCTTCCTCGCTCTTGACTAAGAGCATACCGGCGTATCCGAGGGAGTTGATGTTGAGAGTTCCGCCGGTAGAGCTCAAGGTGTACTCGTCAGTGCATCGCGGGATGACGTGCATGTGGTTGAGTGTCAAAATAACGTTATAGGATGTTTTCCCCTGAGGATACTCAGAATCGTAACGGATCGAAGAGATTGCAAGGTCGAGGAGGGATACGAAGGCCTGAGTGAGGACCCTCTCCACCTCTTCGGGCCGAGATGAATAGAGGTTGGACGGGAAACGGTAGACATGATTTGCGTAAGGCAAGCGGGAGATGGAGAACGGTTTGTCGGGCGTCTCGAGATTGATCTGTTGAGCGATGACTTCGATCGGTGGTCCGTCGTCCTCGACCTCGATGAGTTGTAGGTGTTTATGAGGTTGACTAGCCCCGCTCAGTTCCCCGCCTAAGCACAGAGGTAGGCGTGACTTCAGTAGGCTTTACAAAGCGTATAGGTCCGCGGGGAGCTTACAATTATAGAATGCGATCATGTTCTTATGTTTCTTTCGTGCTGCTGCGAGTAACGCGTATGCGTTCACTAAGTCGTCCGGTGTGGGCGGCGATGACTGTGAACGGAACTCTGGTTTCGAGTGATCAGCGACGGCCGACTCAAGGCTGGATGTCCCAACCTTTCGTTACAAGCAAAGTGTGTTCCTTGACCACGCAGTACTTGTTCAGCTACGGATCGGAAGAGATCAGATCCATTTCTGATGATACCTATGAGTCGACTCACCAAGACGACGTATTCTTCCTCGTCGTAGCGTGCGTCACGCAAATATCCAACGAAAAGACCATTGTTATAGGGTGGGGCAAAGGGATCGTGAGGTTTGGAAGGGTCATCTGTCTTGGCCGGTGCCTCCTTGGTGTCAAAATGGGGTGAAGGAAGTGTTGGTTTCTTCTGAAGCGCAGGGCATAAACGGATTTCGTACTAGACGCGTCGTCAAATGGCAATTCCGAGAGATGCAAGTCTGAAGATTACTTCAATGCCAGACTCCGAGTGGGTGTGCACTGTAGAGGAGAAGAAGAAAAGGTCTCCAGAGGCCAGGGCCTGTTCGTATTGAGAAGGAATCTTCGCTATGACTTCGGGGGGAAGCATCTTGGGTGGTGGTACGGGATAAAGTAACTGTGGGCGCTTGAATGACAGACATGGCGCTTAGGCCTTCGTTGTTTGCATTATGTAAGATTGCGGATATTGTTTTTCATGGACGTGTTCGAGTCCGACACAGTTTTTGTCGACGACATCGATAGCCAGCCAGAATCGCCTATAGAACAACCAGTTACGAAGCCATCTGGATCTGGAATTACTCTTGTTCTTCCCTCTCTCAAGTCCATCAAGGCGGCAAATGCTTCGAAAAAGTCGAAAGGAAAGGCTTCAGCCTCGGGATACAATACGCCAGTCAAGGAGAAGAGAGCGCCTCGTCCACTAAAGCTCAAGCCTCTAAAGGAGGTGATCACCAAGTTAATAGCACAGATAAAAAAGTACGTACTTTCTATCCTTAGTGCAGTCACCCAGTTTATAACGAACACAACTACAGGAAAGATGACTATGCCTTCTTTCTCCAGCCTGTCGATACCACTCTAGTGCCAGGTTACACTGATATTATCAAGCATCCTATGGACTTTGGCACCATGTCTAACAAAGTCGCTAAGGGAAGGTATAGGTCTCTGGAGGAGTTCGCAGTGAGTATCGTTATCTCTCTTCATTTCTCAAAATTACTGAAACGATATTCCAAGGATGATTTCCGACTCGTAGTAAACAATGCGAAGACCTTTAACCCGCCTGGCACCCCATACCATAACGAAGCTCAAAAGATTGAGACATGGGGACTGGATCACATAGCCAAAGCTTCCGCGACCGTGATACAATACGAGACGGATTGGAACATTGAAGTCGAGAAAGACGATGAACTGGATAATAACAGGATTGACGACGATGTTGAACCCATGGACGTTGATACACCAGGCCCACGAGATCACTCGGCTACACCTGGCCCCTCGACGCAACCATCCAGTAGAAGAAGCACCCGGGCACCTTACCGAAAAGCTGCCAATCCCCCTTCTGCCCCCGCTACCAAATCTGTCAAGGAATCAGTCGATGCCGAAGGAAGATTGCCCGGCTCCAAAGATGGACTTGGAGCTTTCCCTGCTGGATCGGATTGGGCAGCGACTATGCTTGCGTTGAAACTCAAAGGTATATTCTTGGTTCATGCCCGCTTCAACAGCTCCGGCTGACTTTGTGCTAGGCAAACGATACAAAACGAAGAAGGAAAGACTCAGAATTGAAAAGGAGGGACCACCATTACGTGCGGACGGCAGTCTTGACTATTTTGAGAGTAAGTTTGAAACACGATCAAACTATTTCTGCATCTCAAGTCCTTTTTCAAGTGGAAGATCCTTTCGCAACACTCTCTGCACTTGTTCCAGATCCTCTTAACAGACCGTATCTTACTCCACTTTACCCTCCTCTTCTTCCATCCAGCAATAACCTCCAGTCGCAATCCCAAACTCCACAACCGCCTGCGCAGTTTCCAACTGCTATTAATACCACTCGAGACCGTCCTCCAGTGGGAGATATGCCAACGGAAAAATCCACGAAATTTCGATATTGGACGATACAGCGGAATGCCAACTCACGTAATCGACCGAGAGACAGGGAAGAGGATCGAGAGGAGAATGAGGAATCAGATTGGAAGGTTCCAAGGGAAGCTCACGCGTCTGACTTTGGGTCGTTCACGCTCTTGGCTGCAGGGCTTGCTGAGGAGATGAAGCGGCGGGGCACATTTAAGGACGAGGAAGAGGGGACGTTCACTCTGATCCGAGATAGTTTGGAGCCCGACCTTTCGGTGAACCGACCGCTCGATAAGAGTACCATCACTTCCCCCCTGCAGTATTATTGGAGTGTGAACCGAGCTGTTGAGGGTGAAAGCTACATACGGGATGTGGTATATGGCGGAGCAAACGGGCTTGCATATGTCAGGAGCGTGGCTGAATTTTTGACTCCTCCTTCGGTATGCCCAGCCTGTTCCTCAGTCCCGATTAGCGATACTGACCCAGGTACGTCTTACAGGATACCCTCGCGTTTGGCTCTTCTTCGTCTATCTCAGACTTACCTGTGACTGGTTGGGCGGAGCAAAACGTCGTCGATCCGCTGACTGACACTCGACATTCACTTCTCCGGAAAACGCCCTTTGCGATGGCACGCCTCGCAAAGTCTAGGGAGCTCGCCCGGCACATGAACATTGACCAAGTCAACTCCCAAGTTGCGAAATCTATGCACGTCTACCCCATCGCCATACAAGCCCTAGTCGCCTTGAAGCAGATAAGACTGCACAAGATCGACATGTCCTCGTTAATCAAGGCGCCGGATGAGCTGTTCCTGAGTGAGGCGGAATGGGTGGGGAAAGGTCTGGAAGGGAAAAGCGAGGACACGAATTCGATGAATATCGATGGTGGGCGACCAACGTCCGAGAAACTGGACCAGGTGCTCTCTTACGTCTCTCGGGCGATACTGGAAAATAATCGAAAGCCGGCTGCTGCAAGCTCAGATGGGGCAGTGGAGGACCCCAGCATGCGCCATCTTCGCCTTAATCTCTTGGCTCTTGCGAAAAGAGCTCCATTGGATACCATCGCCCGATTACCAAGAGAATTGGTACCGGAACAGGTTCGGCAGTATATTCCAACGTCTTCTGTCGCGCAGCCTACGGTGCAAACTTCTGCCCCCCCTGCTGCGCAGACAAGCACACCCATCGCATCATCCCCTCAGGCCCTAGTGTCCAGTTCGGCTCAGGCCTCACCAGTACTCCCTGTATCTGCACCTGCCCAAGTGCAAGCATCTACTCCCCATCAGGGTCTAGCCTCTGTTCCACCGCCAGCCGCAGCGTCGACGCCGGTTGCAGTTCAGCCTTCGCCGACATGATCTTCCTATTATTATTTGGATAATTAATCTCTTGTAATTGCTGAGTAGCTGTACAATCGTACATATTTTTACATCCACTCGTCTAAGTATACCTTCGACCTGGTGCCTCTAAATCCAGGCACCCGGAATGCGGTCGGCATATTCGTCGGAAATGGAAACGCCACCCCCACCGGTGACCGAGGCACAGCCTGAGCTTGGTGAAAGCGCAGCTGACAGCCGAGATCATAATATCCGTCTCTATGTTTGTTTTCAACACCCATCATGTTCCTTGCTCGCTCTCCAAATCCTGGTAGGCCGCTGTTAGCTTCCAAAACCTCAACTCTTGACGCAAAATCACTTTTTAGACGCACGACTTGACCCGACACCAGTGTTTCACGTCCATGCAGTTTCTTCGTCGGAAGCTGCCTCATTACATGGGTAGGCTGTTCTTTTACTGCCCTACATATCAGTCACTAAAATGGCTCGCAGGCAAAAGGCCAAAACACCCATTATAGCAGGAGTCGTCTGTGGTGTAGTAATGGGGTGAGTACTTTCTTCAAACTATGGTCCTGGCAAAGATCCTGAAAATAGAATGTTTCCAGTCTAGCTTGGATTGTTGGACTCTTCATCTATATCAGAAAACGCCGTAGACATAAGTTGAGAAAAAGGGCTGCCGAGGCAGAGGGGAAGAATCTTGAAGAGATGAAAGCATCTAAGGGGTCTGAGCCACCAGAGAAGATCATCATTCCTCGTACGCTTCACTCTATCGTATCCTCAGTGCTACATTCTTACTCCTTGCTAGCTGATCCTGCTGTCCTCCTCGGCCACGGCAAGCCCGGAGATTACGTTCTTCCTGAAGAGGGCGAGAAGGAACATACGCATCCTCGTCCGTCACTTCAAGGCCATGAAAGCGAACCTGGCTTGCCAGTTCATCGACATGACTTTGCCCCATCCAGTGCAAGCGAACCTACCGTCCCTCTGGCTCGACCGAAAACCAATGGCTAGCCTTCGTGGCGTTCTCAACCGATATTTTTATCCTGGACGTTCTGTGTGTTCTTTACTATTACATGTACCTTTACATTGGGACTGCGCTAATTTGATGAGTGTTTTCAATCACAATATCCACCCTCGCTGGCCGGCTGTACATCATTGAGAATACGTATCAAGGACGCTTGAAGAAATGGTGGAACTTACTGCTACGTCTCGAGCGTATCGGTATAGGATGCCCCGCTTCACCGTCAGCTGTCCTTTATCGGACGCCTCCCATTCTTGCTTGCGACGTGCTTGTTCGTCTTCATCTACACCCCAAGTGATGGTCCGGGCCTCCGAGTCGATGATAATGCGATCGCCGTCCTTCATGGTATCAGAATAAACTTTCTTCGTGGCCAGAAATCAAATACCTTGACAAGTGCGATCGGTCCACCAAGACGGGCCTCGGGTACAACATGGCCAATGATGAATCCTCGACTTGCGCCAGAGAAACGACCATCTGTGATCAAAGCCGTCGAATTGGACAGGCCAGCCCCAGCGATGGCACCAGTGGGACCTATGTAGGTGTGAGAATTACACATCAAACATGGGTGTCTGCGGCGCTCATACCTAACATCTAATCAAGGAAGGGAGCCTCTTGATTAGTAAAAGTCGTACGAAAGTGAAAGGGTGGTACCCACCTCTGGCATTCCCGGTGCTCCCTTGGGCCCTTGATACCTGAAAATCAGAATCATACCCGCCTTGATATCCCCTCGTTCTAACGCTGGGAAGAACCCCTCGAGACTAGGTACGGAAAACTATTGATTTTGATGTCTGCCACCACCCCGGAGAGGTATGCATACCTATCAAAGCACTTTGCGGTTCCCTCGAATTTACTTCCTTCCTTGCCCGTAATCTTCGCGACAGCCGATCCAGGACACAGGTTACCTCGGAGGATCGTCAAGTGTCCCGAGGGCTTGATAGGATTGTCCAAGGGCCTAATGACGTCCTGGTTATCAAAGGTAAGCTCGGCCACGTCTGCGAGGTTCTCTGCGATGGTCTTGCCGGTGACTGTGAGTTGGTTGCCGTCAATGATGTCGCTGTGGTTGATCAAGTACTTGACGAGGGCGGGAATGCCCCCTACTCGGTGAACGTCTTCCATGTAGTACTTTCCTGATGGTCTAGTAGGACGGGGTGGTTTGTGGGTGTACATATCGGATTTAGCTCGAATGGAAGCCTCACTTCAGGTCTGCTAAGCAGGGTGTTCTATTGGCGACAGTTTGAAAATCGTCAATGGTAAGCTAGGAATATTAGATCAGCAACGAAAGACGATAGTTAACGTAGCTTGCGTACCTCGATCTCAGCCGCACGAGCCATAGCTAGGAAATGAAGGGTCTAGTGATGCACACAAGTCAATTCAGGACTCTGGTCGAGTGTCGATAAGCACACTCACGGCGTTCGTAGAACCTCCGAGGACGTTGACGATTGCTATGGCGTTCAAAAACGACTGTCGAGTGAGGATGTCCCTGTCGAAGTTCTGAGTCTTGTGGATCACCGGCCCAATACTCAGTTGTCCTTACTTGGGTTTCAGGTCCAGTTCCAGTAACTTCTTCATGTACTTTCCAGCTCGGATACACTCCTGGATTTTCTCTGCGCAGAAGTTAGCAGAAGCTTGATAGAGCCCGAAAGGCGACCAACCGGGATGTTCGGCAGGAGTACTCGATGAATAAGGCAAACTCATCCCCATAACTTCGAGAGCGGAGCTCATCGTATTGGCGCTGACACGAAGTACATAGTAAGCTTCCACCCCAGTGTGAGGTTGCGAGGGAAGAGGATACACACGTATACATCCCGCCACACGCACCAGCACCAGGGCACGCATGTCTAACAACATCGAACCTTTGCTCGTCGGTGATTTTCCCGATTGTGAAAGCACCTGAAGAAGATTATGAGAGATCGAGAGCATGCTCCCGGGATGAAATCAACGACTCACCATAGGATTCGAAGGCGTCCGAGATATTCACGGTGTCACCTTTTTTGTAGCCCATCGCGGGGCAGTCTAACGATAAGAAGCGTGTGAGATCACGTCCCATCTAATTGTGATATTTAGGCTACCGACCAGCGTGTCTTGTGCCGGCCTGGATGGTACCACCGTATATGAGAATACTCGGTCGGTTGTGGCGGCAGGCGGCCATGAAGCAGCCAGGCATGTTCTTGTCGCACCCAGGGATTGCAATGTTGCCGTCGTAGTGTTGTGCCTAGGAGTGAGCTCCGTTTGACATGGACTGAAACGAGCTTCTTGGGGAGTGAGAACGTACGAGGACCACCTGGAGTCAGGTTAGCACTCGAGTGAGGTGAGGAGAAGGAACGTTGTATTGAAACATACCGCTTCGATAGAGTCGGCAATAATATCTCGACTTGGTAACCTAAGGACGAGGGAGTTGTGCTTAGTCGGCGAGCAATGGTGGTCCGATCGAATGCATCTCACGAATAACGCATTCCTACGGGAATTTAAGGGAGCCTGCGTCAGTTACGTTGGAAGGGAGAGAAAAGTCGCAGAGACTGACCGTCAGTTCCCATAGTTATCGCATCACTAAATGAGAACCTCGATTTAGGAAAATATCTAAACGTAGCAAACGAATCCAATCACCTCACTCCGATCGTGTTGAACGTCAGTCCGACGAGATCCTCTTCTTGGCATCCTTGCTTGACATATTTCGAGAGATTGAGCTGAGTGACATCGTCAGTGCTCCGAGGTCGGTAGGGTCCAACGAGAGGCTTGCCAGATGAGAATTACATGGGTTTCCTGCAGATAGCCGTGGGGTCAATGTTGCGTCTATACGTGATGATGTGAATCAAAGAACGTACCCTCCCACCAAATAGGAGAGATTCCGATCTAGCACGGGTTAGCTGGCAATCGAGGATGTATGTTTCTACGAACCTGTGGTTTGTTCATGTCATCCTCCGTGAGGCCAATGGCATAGACTGGCATTGATGGTTGTAGGAGTCTCGTTCATTACAATCGCGGTGAAGCGACTCACGCATTGCTTGTGCTCCTCCTCGTGCCTGAACGGGTGTCACTCGATATCTAACAGATAACTAGGATGAGAGTCCACCTTGTTCTGAGTAACTTGCGAGGAGATCTTGTTGAGCTTTGCATCGCTCGTGGATGATTTGGATAGGGAATGACTACAACGATCGCGAGCTCTCAGACCAGCATTCACTGAGAGTAACGACAGCCTTACATTTCAACTCCTGACATCTTGGAGAGCAATCAGCAAGAGATTGTGAGAAGGAAAGGGCAGCTGAATATGTCATGTCTTCTCGCTCCTTTCTATAACTCATTCACAGGACATCCGGACCGCGTACCGCGATCCAACTGAACATCCGGAACAATCGAAATATCCGTACAATGTACATGTGCCTCGCGCCAACAGCCAACCCCACAGTTCCGGCCAGTAAGATGGCCAGGATTTCAATTGCTGCAACATGCGCGAGAAGTCGAGTCATGGAAATTTCAAAATTCGATTCTAGCAGTAAGTGTATACAGCCTATTGTCTAGAAATCGAATCCTTCCTTACGGAACATCTCCAGTGTGGCCTTGGTAGACCGCTCCTGAGTCGCATGCTCCGCAAGATCAGCTCGGTTCTGTGGTTCGTCAAGCTGTGGTCAGTGGCGAACTAAAACCATAATCACTCATGAAACGAACCATGGCCAAGAATGTGCGCCGTAAGGTGAACCAGACCTGTTCACTAGTATCTCCCGAAGTGGCAAGTTGGAGGGCGAGAGCACTGAGGAAGTGCTCAGCCGCTTCTTTGTGGGCGCCGATGTTGAGACCTTGGTCATGCGAATTAAACGGAGTCGTGTGTCATAGCTGGTACGAACACCTACATGCCACCCCGACGTTGTAGATTGCCCGCGTGTACGTTGGACGTAATTGTAGCGCCTCCTTATATGCACCGAGCGCTTCCTCGGGTTTGTTGCCATTCGACAGTGAAGATCCTAGTCTGTTCCAGAGGAGGTAATCGCTGGGTTGGACTGTTAGAGCCGTCTCGAAACAATCCTTCGCTCGATCGTATTCCCCGTTAGTGTAGAACAATACGCCAAGAGCTATCTGGACGTCGGGATCGACCACGCCTTTGCTGTGCTGATCGCGGGCAAGGCCTAAAAAGAGGTCCGTGATCCGAGTGTGGGTGTCCCATGAAGAGTTAGTCGACATAGTCTTCACCGTCTCCTCTGATACGTGCCGTTCTGGATACCGGGCCATCAACCACCTCAGCAGCATCACATGTGAGGACCTGTCCATTGACTCATTGGTATAGGAGATAGCCAAAGACTGATTGCACAAAGGAGGGTCAACGTCGAGATCTCGGGTGAGACGATTTGGGAGAACGAACCATCATCCCAGCACCAGCGGCACCCGCACTTTCGGCACGCTTGACCCCTTCAGTCAATGCCCGCATACCTTGTTCTTCACGTTCATCCATGTTGCGTGTTTCACCCAATAGGATCCAAGCCTCGTACCCCCCCTCCCCGAGATCGCCTTTCTGTATAGCTGCTTCCAGTAGCAAGGCTGCCTCGGATAGCGAGCCGTTCTGCTCTAGAAGGGCCTTCGCTTGTTCGAGCATGGAGCTACTTGACGTTGAAGGATCGAGGTACTTGTTCTCCGATTCTGCACAGCCGTTAGAGAGTGCGTGCCAAAGATGGGAGATCCCTCTCACCAAACTTGTATGAATCTAAAATGGGTAGACCATCGTCTCCAAACTGAAGTGGTTTGTCTACAAACGATTCAGGGAAGCTTCCACCGTTCTCCCATGCCTTCTGCATAGCACTCCCGTAATCAGTTTCTAGCTCATCCCTTTGTGCGTTCATCAGTTGGTTGAACTCTGCTTCCCATTTTGCGAGGTCTTCCTGAGGCGGTGGAGCATCCGAATCCTGTAAGTCGTTCCACACTCTACAATTGGGTTCATCACAAGCTCGGACACAGTAAACTCGACGCGTACCGCCGGAAATCATCACCCATGATTTTCCCATCGTCCAACTTCGTGTCCTTCAAAGCTTCTTCGATCCCACCCACATCGTCTGTCAAGTCTACAATCCTAGGTTTCTCCTTCTCGATCGGAGTTAGAGAGGCTGCGTATTGATCGAAAGCAGCCGCAAAGTCGGCCTCGCGGATTTTTCCCTTTCCCTTGTCCATCGAGAATTCGCTGTTGTAGCTTTGCATCATCGGAGGTCCAGCGAACGTGCTGCGGTAAGGAAAACCAGCTTGCAAACCGGGTTGTCGATACATAGGGCTCTGCTGAACTACACCAAACGGCTGTATGAGTTCACGCGTCCGAGCCGAATTAACTGGACCTACGATCGGCGGAATTCGATCGGACAGCAGAAACAGCAGTGTGCTGGAGGGTCGCGGGGCCACCAAATTCAGTCGCCCACTGTGATGGCTGCTGGGTCGCCTGGAACGCACGTAATTGTTGCTGTTGTTCTGCAACCCATGCGTCACCCATTGCCGAGGAAACGCCCACCATTTCGCGCGATAACTCTGGAGGGATGATGAAGGAATGCTGAGTCCCGTTGGTGTTTCCTTCAAAGAACTGGCGGGCGAGGGCAAGATCCTGCTGACTAGCGGCTACAGACGATGATCCAGGGAGATATTGCAGCTGTGGAATTGCGTGATTATCCTTTCAGGATCTGAGCAATTCGGAGATACATGCCCGTGAAGATGATGGTCCAGCAACTCTGTCCTGGAATATAGATATGAGTTGAGTGAATACGGAAAAGTTAATGTTGTGAATTCACCTGCTGTAGACTGCGATCTCCTTCAGTATGTTTCAGTACCTGAGAAAGAGGGTTTGAAGCAGTAGAGCACTCTGCGCCAGAGATGAGATTCTGGAAGGACATGATGGTGGTAAGTTATGAGAGTTTGTGTATGAGAGTAAGAAGTCAGAATTCTTTGGTGAGTAATCGCTGGAGGTACCGGCTACCCGAGATGATTGCCGGATTCTGCGGGGAACTCCGGTTATCACAGGCCACGGCTTGCCGCGGCCCGTTTTCTGCCCGGAGCTCAGTCTCCCAGGACCCACCGCTGCTCCGGCTAGCTCCGGCTCTCCTCTAGCCGTCATGCTCTTCGTTGCTCGTCGTCGTCTCCTGCTCTCCAGAACCGTTTTACGCGCTTATTCGACTTCTTCTTCCCCTCACGCCCTCATTTTCCTCGAACACAGACAGGGCGTGATTGATCCAGGCTCTCTCTCGGCATTAACAGCCGCAGGACAGCTGGGTGGAAAGGTTACAGGTCTGATCGTTGGTGGCTCGGACCAAGTTCCTGCTGTCGTCGATAAAGTGAAGAAGTGAGTAATGACCTGCTGTAAATTTAGGTCTGTTCATGGACTGTTCTTTGAAAATTTAGGCTAAAGGGATTGTCCTCACTGCTTCATTCGACTTCCGACCTTTACGCTCAACCTGTACCCGAAGCAATCTCTCCTCTTCTAGAAAAAATTCTGTCGGAATCCCAATACACGCACGTTGTGTCTGCGCCAACGTCGTTTGCAAAGTCCCTGCTTCCCCGAGTTGCTGCGAGGCTCGACGTCCCGGCCGTCTCAGAAATCACCTCTCTCGAACATGACACTTCGTCTAATTCAACAACCTTCACCCGTCCGATCTACGCTGGCAATGCTGTTTCCACCGTTCGCCTTCCTTCCTCAGTTCCAATCAAATTCTTTACGGTCCGAGGAACCTCATTCGATCCCGCACCAAGCGAAGAAAGCCAGAATGTTGAAGTCACAGCCGTCGATCCAGTGAATGTTTCCGACTTGCCCACTCAGCATGTAAATACACACATCGCCAAATCCGACCGCCCCGATCTTGGTGTCGCCAGTCGCGTGGTTTCCGGCGGTAGACCCTTGAAGGACTCTGAAACCTTCAAGGCCACATTGTACCCTCTAGCCGATGTCCTGGGTGCTGCAGTTGGAGCTTCGAGGGCTGCGGTTGATGCAGGCTATGCCGACAACTCACTTCAAGTTGGACAGACCGGGAAAGTCGTTGCCCCAGAACTGTACATTGCCCTTGGCATTTCCGGAGCGATTCAACATCTCGCTGGAATGAAGGACTCGAAAATGATAGTCGCTGTCAATAAGGTACGTGGTGCTCGATCTGCCCTCCATACTCTAGCTCCTAACACGTCGTTTCAGGATCCCGATGCCCCCATTTTCCAAGTCGCTGACGCCGGACTTGTTGGTGACCTTTATGAGGTGGTACCAGAGTTGATCGAGAAGTTGAAACAATAAATTAGGTTAGATTACCAGCACGATTATTCCTAATCCCTCCGTAATGTAGTTTTCCACAAAATTGCATGGAATAGTGTACACTTCGCCAGTACTAGTCTGATTGAAGGTTCACGCGACGCGTACGTGCATGGTGTAAAGCTGACAACTTCAACTTGCCCATCAACCATGACCTTCTTCAAAAGTCTCTCACCATTGGACCTCTCAGGAAAGACCGTTATCATCGTTGGTGTTCATTTCTCTTCATTTCGCGTCGATCTATGAAAATATGGTTCATTAGCCCATCGTCTCGACCGCAAATGTAGCGCAACTCGCTGCCGATCTCCTCATCGCCTCCTTAGGACTCCAACGCGTCGGAGTTTTCGATTCAAAATATGGAGTACCTCTCGTTGGGTGCTCAGAAGACGGTGTAGGAGTCGCTACGGCCTTCGAATGCGAGTCCCGATGTTTTTATTCACTTGCGATCATGCAGCTCACCATTTACCTCGCTGTCAGTGTATGGCAAAGCAGACTCGGAGATCCTAATATTCCAGCAAAGGTCACCACCCTTGAGGGCAAGTAGTAGTATCATCTAAAGAACAGCCCTTCACTGATCACGAAAACGACGATTCGACTTATTGCAGACCCGAAAGCAAGAATTCATCGACCAAGTTCTCGCGTTTGTAAAGCAAGCAGGGGTTTCTGGATGTCTGTTTCTCTCTGGGGTGGATTCGTCTAATCGCACGGACGACCAGATGTTGTGGGTATCATATATCCGAATCGTTCTTCACAAAATCCTCTAAACGATGGACGATCCAGCACACCAGTATTTCAACTGCAATCATCGACGAACAAGCAAAATACCTCCCTTATTTCTCGCCTCGCTGAGAGTCCGATGCCCGCATATACGTCACCGATCCTACAGCGACCAGCGGAAAATTCTGAATCTGACCTCCAGATACCCTTCGTACCTGGAGGCGGGCTCACACGTCGCTTTTTCCTGTCGCTACCTAAAGATTGGTCAATTCCGACTGCAGCAATCCTGATGTTCGCTATGGACGGTGACAATCGAGCAGATGCAAACCTATTAGCGTCCGCGGTAGTGACAGTCCTGGGGGTGGCCTCGAATATCAAAGAATGGAAGCAGCCCGATAGCTGGAACCAGGGCCTATTTGGAACACCCCACGACCAAGCGTTATACGGATGATGACGGAATCGTGATAGTGCTAGTAGTATACAAGATTTGTAGATTGTAACTTCAAAGATCTACTTCCTGCTTCCTTTTCCAGCAATGCCTATCTGGTTTTTGCGCCCACCCTTCTTCCCAGCAGCTTGGGAAAGGGTCACATAGGCATAGGGGTCCACACCGTTTTTCTTGATATCCCCGCCCGCCCGCTGCAAGGTAATGGTGAGAGGGCGATTTTTCGACATGATTGATGAACACTTTACCTTCGCCTTGAACTCCTGGCCTGGCCGTGAGTTGCTTTGTTTCGTCCTTTGCTTCTTAGGGTTTTCCTCGACGTCCATGGCGTCATCTTCTGCCTCTTGAGCTTCGCGTCTCCGTTTCTTGGTATCCTTGTTGAACTTGATGCGACCATTGGGACCTCTAGTGAAGCCATCGACGGAAGTAATGCTTTCACGATAGGCAGTTCCAACGACATCCTCTTTCGGTTTCTGTTGAGGGGTACTTGTCTCCTCGTCTGAGTCGTCTGAGTCTATGACCATCTTGCCAGTATCATCGTCGGTCTTGAAACGAGAAGCCTCTTGGCCAGGTTTCCGCCTCTTATTCAATGATGCATCTGTAGGGGACAATGTGAGCTTCAATGGCCATTGAAGATCGAAGTACGACTTGCTGGTGACTCGGGAAGCGACTCCTTGCAATAAATCCATGGGCTCATCGTCGTCCATCCGAAGGCGTAC
>JANHQD010000105.1:0-13131 GCA_024721195.1 Marasmius sp. AFHP31
CTACACCAAAATCACTGCCATGGCTCCAGGTATCCCGCCCTGACGAAGAATGAGTCTCTGAAAGCTGTAAAATGCACCGCGGCGGGTACATTGACTTTCTAGAACATTCGCATCAGCAGCTGCAGTCTCCGTAGAGTGCAAGCGCTAATCAGTGAGGCTACGACAGATGCACATGGTAGACTCACGGGTCCGCTCTGGGTCGAACTTGCTGAATGCAGAATAGGCCACTATGTCCGCAACGATGACCAAGTCCACGGTGTACTCGATGCCCAGCCTTACGAAGATCTTCGAATTTGATGAACTCTGTTTCGAGGGTCATCCAACGGTAAGCCTTTACAAGATGTTTGAACAGTTAGTATGACTCGAGTAGAACAGAACTCAACACGCACCTGCATTACAGCAAGAACTGTACCGTTTCCGTTTACCCTAGTTCGTATTCGTGCGTATTCGCATTTTCATTAGCTATTCCTGGACCCCGACCCAAAACTGGACATATTGTGAAGTTGATAGTCGAACCTGAGCTGTGAGGATGAATATTCGCAAACATAGAATTGGAAATGAACACAATACCTTCGACGATATTGGTAACGAGGCCGTGAACGTTGTCGCAACTCGGTCATGATAGTGGACGGTTGAGGAAGATAACATGTGGCATCAAGCGCCCGAACCACGGCGGCCCCGGCACCCGTGACTCGGTAGACGTCCATTTGGAAAGCTACTTTCCCACACTTCCGGCCTTTGCTCTGTTCCACGACGTTGGGCAAACACTTCTCTTCAGCCGCAAGAAATGGGTGTTATTTCAACTACTCGGCCGTGTCAAACTCTCGATATGCATAAAATCTCACCTCTGTTTCTCTTCATCCTGGCCGTGTCAACGCCAGTACAGACAGGCTGCTAAATTTCGACTGGAAGTTCGTTGGCAACCTTTTATCAACATGAATAAAGCCATGGCCGTCTGAGAAACTCCTGTCATGCTTCATATCATGAGCAGTGTCGCCAACTCACAGGATCTTGCCCAGTTCTCGGTGTATGAGCTGTCAAGAAGGATACCACATTGGTACGTCCGTATGTGGTTTCGTAGCCCCGTGTCTGACATGGCCCTCTTTCCATATGATCAATCTACGTGGTGTAAGTCATCGCGTGTCCTGATACAGTCCCGGCAGAACCCATAGTACAACTTTTCAAGACCTCGCCTTCCCCTTTTCGTCGACTGGCTCGAAACTGGTCAGAGCTAGACCACCCACACCATCTCTACCACAGTACTCCCAATCGCCGTCAGCTTGACTATGATCGAGCGGTCGATTTCCTCTTCAAATATTCCGGGAGGGAGAGGATGTAGTACGGAATCCCTCTCCAAGACGCTACACAGACCAGGTTCAATGAGCGCATGTGGGTCGAATTCTATACCAGCATCACGAGAGTAGCACGTTCTCATGAGGCACTCTCGCCCAATGGTACCGACAGATCTGGGGTAAGGAGCATGAAGAGGAGGACGCGGCGGAGGGTGATTTACCCTTTTATTTGGGAGCAGTACTGTAGGCCGGAAACCGCAAGACCTCGGTCTAGTAAACAATACCGGATTCCAGAAGTTCCGCGTATGCGGTTTACCTTCCTACGATACCGAAGTAAGGGAGAAGAATGTTACGCTTGTCTTGGATGGGTTTAAAGGGCGTCGGCTGCTTGATATTCTCCGTGGCCCCAAGATAAACTTAGCTCAGATACCCCACCAGTGCGGGCTGTCTCTCGGGTCTCCAGAGTCAGGCTCCATGGTTTTTACCCTCGAACACAACACGAGTGAAATTCTTCAGGATCTCCGTCCTCCGTTTCTTCAATGCTTCTTTGTACGTCCATTCCCAACTAATTGAATGATGTTAGGCTAAAAATGGCGCAGCTATGACCCTCGATCTCGAATGGATACCTACTCATGTGGACTCAATGCTTCGCTACTTTGGTGCATCACAACTTAGCCTTCTAGTCGGATTCGGGGGGACTCGATACTGCACCAAACAGCGAAATATGCGGTTGCCATTCCTAAATTTTACTGTACAACTCACTGGGACCTAACAATGTGGGTCCGATTCGCGCGTTACGCCCTCCTCCGGAGCGGGAAGCCACTTCCGAGGTGGATCGAGATCAGCGCGGGCAGCGACGAAAGAATCGACATGGTAACATACACTAAAACTACAGTATCTAGTTGGGACTGCTCGCTGTCTACAGTTGTCTACTTATACGTTCACCTGTCAATCCAATTTGTACCGCCCTGTGGGACAAGTCTGAGGTTCAGATTTATACAGAGAGAATAGGACATCTCACATATACGGACTGTCCGGTCTCCACTAGCGGTGGCTAGTACACTGTCTGATGGGCTGAAATCTACTCCAAAGACTGTATTACAGTTAGATGCGCACACCTCAAGTACTTAGGCGAAACGTACCCATGTTCGTGTGTCCCTTCAGTAAACATTGCGCGGTGGCGTTCCTCGGATTCCAGATGCGCACCTCGCAATCTCTTGATCCAGAGGCAATAAATTTTCCATCCCGCGATACAGCAACGCAGTAGGCAGCATCCTATAGCCACTTGTATCAAAGTGGCAGCCGCACAGACATGAAATTTCAAACACACCTTGTGGCCAACGAAGGTCATCGTACACGGACTTTCATCGAGTCTTTGTCGGTCAGACACGTCCCAGTAATTCAAGGTCTTGTCTAAACTTCCACTGACCAGACCACTGGCATCGGGTGTAAAGGCCAAGCTCCAAACACCACCTTGATGACCTCGAAACCGCCCAACGACTTGCCCAGTAACTACCTCCCAGATCCGAACACACATGTCCATATAGCCGGCAGCTACATACCGCCCATCGGAGCTGAATTTCACGGACGTAACGCCTGCATCGATGGCGTAGGTGGATGGATCGGTGAATGTATTCGACGAGCTATATATCGTGTCCCAGACTCTGACCGTTCCGTCGTCTGATCCGGAGGTAAGTAACCTTCCGTCAGAAGAGAAATCCACCGAATAGATTTCCTTGCTGTGGCCTCTGAAAATCGTCCGGATTTGTTTTTTCTTAATGTCCCACATCTAAACATCGAAGGGTTTATCTAATGGGTAATAAGTCGACTCACGAGACGAAAGACTCACTCTGATTAGCTTGTCTTCTGCACATGTCGCGAGATACTTCCCATTCGGGCTAAAGCACACGCTGCGGATGTAAAGGTCACCGGCGTCACTGGCTTGATGAACCAGCAAACTGGAAAAGAAGTGAGGTTGAGGCTTCTGTGGACTCAGTGCCAAATGAAAGTTCTCATACCAGATCTGAACACTGGTGTTCACATCGTAAATCTGAGTCGTTCGATTACATCCAGTCGCAACGTATTTTCCATCCGCAGAGAAGCGTACACAACAGACAACGCTGGAGGGTTTGCCGCGGAATGTCAATCTTAAACCGATTCAAAGGAGCGATCATTGTTACGGACCTATCATGCTCAAGGGTATGAGCGAGTCTGACATCCGATCCCTTGACGCTCGGATTGAATAGAGCAAACCAGTCTGCACCCTCCTTTTTGAACTCCGGAGGATACTGAGAAACATCGATGTCCTTAGGAAACTCGCCTCTTGAAAAACCGTGATTACCTCCTCGCTGAGAACTGTTGGGGGACTCCGAGGGGAAAGAGCGATACTCAACATTTTCGCGCACATGTGTGAGCAAAGAATCGCTCCAGTCTGCGGCTACCGATTCTGACGCATGCGGAGTTATTTCTCTGACCTTTTTGAGGACTTGGTCAGCAGTCGGTCGAGCTTCTGGGGTTTTGTTCCAGCATCCTGTCATAAGAGCCCACATCGCATCTGAAAGCTCAAGTATTGTTTGTGGTCTCGAAGGGCACCCTCCTTGAGCCACAGCGGACATGACCGCCATGTCGTTCTTCAGCTCAGTGAACGGTAGGCGCCCAGTAAAAATCTGTAATCAAAAAGATCTGAGACCATCGATGATCGAATTTACGTTCGGCTTGGTGCTGCTCACCTCGTAACAAACGGAAGCGAAGGCGTACATGTCACTCATTTTAGATGGTCGCTCGTTTTCGGACAGTAATTCTGGGGCTAGCCAACGCATAGTACCAGCTGATCGTGTGCTTGACGTGACTCCGATGCCGTGAGTGTCAGCGATGCGGGACAAGCCGAAATCGGCGATGCAAGCTCGCAGTAAGCGCGTTATGAGAACATTAACACCTTTCAGGTCTCCGTGAACGATCTTCTTGCTATGCAGGTAGGCCAAGCCCGAAGCGATGTCATGAACCTTGAGAGGACTACCTGAGCATCCTGGACACGCCGCACTACAGAGATTGGATAGTTGACTCACCAGTGCGTAGTGGTCTATATCCTCCCTTTTCGTGACCTTCATATATTCAACAAGGTTGCCTTTCTCCATCCACGGAGAGATCAAACATAGCTCGTCATTGTCCTCGAGGTGATATATTCCAAGAAGAGGCAACAAATTAGGATGGTTCATCTGGCGCCATAGAATTGCTTCCCGTTGGTATTCCTGAAGATAACGTTGGGTTAGTTGTAAACTTGAGACGGGTGGATCAACTACGTACAATCGACAGTTTTTGCATATCAGAATTGAGGTATACTCTCACCACCTTCAGGCACACTACCTCGCTCGAATCACCTATAGTGCCCTTCCAGACATCTCCAAACCCTCCTGAAGCGATTGGATGCTTCCCAATTTTTTTCACGTTTTGAAGAGACAAACATGCAGGGTGTAAGCCAGATTTCTTCGATAAATGTAGCATAGCAGTGAAAATTTTAGGGCGTAACTCCGGCGATAGATTTGGGTAGTCTACGAGCTTCAGCTTTGAGGTCAGCTTCTTCCAGCGTCGCCTCAGTTAACAAGTAAGCCTCACCTGCTGCATACGATCCAGCCATTGTTGAGCAGAATCTCCCTGCTTCGCTAATAAACCCTGCCGTTTTGATTTGTCCGCAAGAATCAACTTCAAGTCCTTCTCAAGACTCTCCAATTCGGCGTTACGGTTCATCGGTAATTTCCTGGCTTCGAGGTATGGTTAAGAAAGCGTGAACGACGAAAGGTTCAAGGAGTATACTACACGTGTTTGCGACAGTTGCCGTCAATCCCCGCTTCATGTATTTGGAGTTCGCTTCCCACGCTCTAACCTATTTGTGCCCAGTGCTTAGTCTTTACTTTTTGAACGGAGGATACCCGTGCTGCACCGGAATACCCGATTTGGATGTAACTCCGAAAGGAAGCTCCGACGCCGAGCGGATATTCCGTTCCGTTTTTGTCTCCGTCCTTCATGTTCTCCGTCCAACTCTGTCCAATATCCCCATAATTCCTCATATTTCCTGTCCACAATATATCTAATATACACTTTAAGCCCAACTCTCATGCCTACTGTGCTCAAATGGACCGACTCCGATGGTCTGCAGATAATCCAGGACGTTGTCACACGATGCATCCCGCAGTGGCCAAACGGGCTCTTTGAGTACCAGTTGAAAACCATTTCGAAGATCTTAGAGGGAGAAAGTGTTATTCTTTTTGCTGGAACTGGAGGTGGAAAAGCAGCCCTGTTCACAATTCCCCTGGTCATTCACCGAGAAGTTCAAGCACACCCAGGTCTCTATCCATACATTCCATCTCGAAAAAATCCGGCGGCAATCGTAGTTACCCCCACGAAAGGTCTCTCGAACAGTATAGTGTGTATGCTTACTCTTACTTACATGTGTTTTACTGATCCACATCTGAAATTTGACAGTGTCACGAAGCCGAGAGCTTTGGCTTAACTGCACTGTCGTACTGTCACCAGACTATAACCGGCTACAGGAAGAAGAAAATTAACCTCGTTGACCTAATTACACGCTGCGAGACCTGGAGTCTCATTTGCGTCGATCCCGAGCACCTGAACAGTCCTGAATGGCGACATATTATCAAGCACCCAACATTTTCCCGGAACCTTATTCTCTTTGCGGTTGATGAAGCACATCTCGTTAAGACATGGGGTGTCGATTTTAGGCCAGCATTCGAGTTGATTGGAGCTTTTGCGCAAGGACACCTTCCTCCCGGCATCCCTGTCGTTGCTCTGTCGGCCACCTGCGCTCCAGGGCCAGATACAGCGGCCGTTTGTCAGTCACTAGGGCTTCTGCACGACCAATACCACCTTGTCCGCCGTTCAAACGAGCGGACAAATATGCATGTCCTTATAGAGACCGCGAAACGTACGCCTGGTCTTTCCAAATATTCCCAGATTCTTGACTATCTCCGCGCTGGCCGAAAAACCGTTATTCACGTCAACACGATACCAGTCGCGTACGAGATCTACGAATACCTATGGGAGCACGTACCAGAGGGATACAGCCCCTTGCGCCGAATTCGAATGTTTCACAGCCTCTGCACCGACAGCTACAACCAGGAAACGTTCGAGCTCATGGATAGTGATCTTGAGCTTCAGGTACTCATCGTCACTGTGGCGTTTACGATGGGTATCAACTGTCGTCACATCTTGGACAGCATCTCGTGGAATTTTCCGTCTTCTCTTGACGATTTTTGGCAGGCCAAGGGTCGGGCTGGACGCAGTACATCGGTGGTATGTCGAGGAATAGCTATCGTCCCGCCAAGCCTGATGAAAGCTGCGATGGACTTCAATACAGGTAAGCAGGCAAACAGAACTGAATTGTATTGGTTTTTGACGTTATCTACAGCTCTCGGTGACGGGGAGTCACCAGTTACTGTTCAGAAGGCCAGGAAAGGGAAGAAGAAACGGTCGCAACTGGCCATGGAGAAGGGCAAAGCACGTTTTCTTCTCGAAGAACACTGTTACGTTGGATTCCTTAACCAGCACTATCAGAACCCCGACGCCTCAGTACTCGACTGTAATGCCGCCGGCCGCACCAACTTCTGTGGTCTCTGCAGCGCTCGCTACAACAAAGAATACATGTTTGATACCCCCTCCGAGTCTCCTCAGCTCCCCTGGAAACCGTCAGTACCCTCGACTGTCAAAAAGACCTCCGAGCGCAAGTCAAAGACCAAACTTGGGAAGCAAGAGAAGACCGACATGCAACGGTGGCTTATTGATTTCCACTTGCGCATTCGAAGCGAGTATCAGCCCCAAGATAGGTATCTATCAAACCATCCTGCCGCCTGGTTCTTCCCGGATCGCATTATCGACGGTATCCTCAGCTATTTTCTGACCATTAAGTCGCAAGACGAGCTTTCCGAGTTGCTTCGAGGCCATTCCTGGACATATACAGAGGGAAAAACTGAGCAGCTCTACGACTTGCTCGCTGGTTTTCAGGTTTCCATTCGCCAGCAGCGGAAGCAGGAGAAGAAAGAACGAGCACGGAAGCGTGCTGCAAAAGATGCCGACGATATGGACCTCGAGATGCCTTCAGAGGTTTCTGATCAGCAGGAAGTGGCCCCACTGGATGAGAGTGTACCTGCGCCTTCTAAAGAGGCCAAAAACCCCGTACCATCACTACCAGCACCCACAACCAATCAGATCGCGCCTGCTAAAGCAAAAGCACGCAAACCACGAGAGGCCCAGCTGAGTGCCGCAGAGTATAGTGCCTCATTTGGGCCTCAGCGAGCAAAACGCAACCGATGGTAAGTCTATTTATCACTATCTTTATTTGACATCTGACTCTTCAGAACCAGACCACTCTGACTCGCTCCCAGGTATGACTGCTTCTGATTCGACATCAACCTCGCTCTCCTCATCACTTCCCATCACCTCCTCACCGTTGTTCTGCTGTACCATCTCTGATTCAACCACTTCTCCCTTTCCCAACTCCTCGTTCTCACTACTCACGTCGCTCTCTGATCCATAATTGTCATCTTCACTTGTTACCTCATAGTCACTGTCCTCGTCGTTGCTATCCATCCCTGCATCACTGTTTCTATTGTGAGAGCTGCCGATAGTACTTGATATCTGTTGTTGACCATTATTGCTTGCAACTCGTCTCTTTTCGTCTTCAACCGCGCGAATGAATTTCAACCGAGTAGAAAGTTTCTTGAGCCAGGCCTTAAGTTTACCCTCGACTCCAAGTCGGTAATATCCAAGTGAAAAGAGATCTGCCGCGATATGACCAGGGTAGGATCGTCCAGAACAAAAGAGATGGAGCTGGGAGGTCTTTATTTCGGCCAGAAGAACCCGAATCTCTGGAGAGGTAGCTGGAGAGGTGTGCTTGCCCGATCGGTGCTTGAGGCCATATGCAGTTTCCCAGTTATCTGCTGTTTTGATGAAGTTGTCAACATTTGGCGCAATCATATCTCGGTAGTAGTGGCCGTCAAAGTCACCCCCAGCTTTCTCGACCATTGATTCAAGTTTCTTGTTGTGATGTTCTTGCATGAGGTCGCGTTCGTGCCATGAGAAACCAAACTTGACTAGGTAGTTGTTCAGAATTGCAGCTCGAAGCTCGGGAGATGACTGATGTTCTAGAAGGCAATGCAGATCAAGGAGATAAGACAAGTAAGGCTGGTGAGACGAGCCGGCAAACATGAAGATCCAGATCTTCAATACGTCAGTGTCTCAAAACAAGAGAGGGTCGAGTAATGGTGCAAACCTTCAGTTGCTCCATAACTCGTCCGATATCCCCGTCCTTGATAGCATACTGCAAGAGAAGCCAGGAGCCCATTTGCATTTTGAAGAGAATGGAATTCGCGAGTGAGCGGTCTCCATCGAAGGCTTCCTCATCTGTCTTTTCGGCCGTTCCCATTTGCTCTTGCGATGGTCCTGAAACAGAACTTGATATCCACGCGCTCCCAATTTTGACTTTGAGACTATCTTGTAACTCGGCCTGTGATTTTGATGAGGCTTTCATATCCACCGACCGAAGTATATTTCTGCACAATGACACTTGCTTTCCTCAGCAAGCCGTCCAAAGATGGTAATGTTTCCAGTTCGCTGAAGTGTGCATTCAGGTCACCGACACCGAGCTCAATCCTAACAGGAACATACAGGTCAGCTGGTTCAGTAAAATTCGTTCCTAGAACAAAACGGTATACCTCCAGCAATCAAGTACCTGCGCGATCCAAATAGTCTCGAGGGCTCTAATTGTAGGGTAGTGGTCGGATTCCTTCGGATTTGACGGACGCTTGAAGCCAGCAAGGGTATAGAGCCGGGATAAGGAAGAAGGATCATTACTGGTGGGAGGTCCTACATGCGTTTCGACGATGGCTTTCAGACCTTTGTCCTTGGCGTGCCACAGCTCCGGGGTAACAATCTTGTTCCGAAGGGTTTCACGATTTCCAAGATCGGTCGGGGCTAGATATTTCTGGAGATTGCGCATGGTAGCAAACGTAGCACCATCACCGGATACCCATTCTACGAGTTTCTCCTCTGCTCCTGCCGCCGTGAATCCCACCTGAGTATCGAAATCACTGATACAGGCTTTCATTCCGTGTATCTCTATCTCTCGCTCTGCATTAGTCCCAAGAGGTTGTATCTTTGTTTGGCGGTCATCTGGAAGGCGGTGAATAGCAAGCGGAGGAGCACGGAAACGTTCTGTGATGGATTTTGAGTGCAACTTTGACAGAGAATCGACCTCCGCAACAAGGGTTTTAACAATATAGAGGGCCTGCGCATCATGATAGTTTGCCCAGTCTATCGTTTCCATGAGAGAGTCGACAGTAAGTGCTGATTGGGAATCGGTGACAATGCGAGAAAGGTGGTCGTCTAAGTCCCATGCACCATTGGGACAGTCCTCGTTCAGAATGGCTGTCCCAGCTGTTCCAATCTTCATCTCCGTCGTACGACACACACCACCCTCATATACGGCACAGTGCTCCTGAACGTTATCAAACACATAAGATTTATCGGATTCACCGCGTCCAGCTGCCTCTACTGTTGACTGCTGCATCTCCTCGCGTTCAGAGCATGTCATGAACTCCAACGCCTTTTGTACAGTAGAATCGCTCACAGATAGTCCCATCCGGCATAGAATTCGCCTGAGATCCGTATGAGCCTGCAGAGAGAACAACTGGACGCCCATCGGGAGTGAGAAGTAGCCATTAACATATCTGTTATGGCCGACAATGAGGGTGTTGAACGCAGTGAGAATACGCTACAAGCATTCAACGTGAGTGAGTATCCCGATATGGATTGCCCTATTGAACGTACAATATCGGTGGGTCGATTTTTGCGTGGAACAGGTACCCCAGATTTCCTCGGCTCGGCAAGATATCTCAGATGACGATAGAGATATGGTGCCCGACGCTTGATAGTAGCGATTGAACGCTCCGGAGTGAATGAGTTGATGTCGTCCCAGGTCACGAGCTCTGGGGATATTCTTGCAGGAACGTCCTCGGGATTTCTCGTGTCAGTTTGGGTGAGTCGTGTGATGTCCCGATGCAGCTGGGTTACACTGAGCTGAGCTGCCCACGACGAAATAGCTGGCTTGGCAAATTTAATGTTCTTTGGGCTGATATCGAGTGAGAAGGCCATGGAGCGTTGCTTCTTGGAGGCAGGATTGCACTGGTATGACGGGTAGCTAGCAGGGTGGTGGTACATCTTCTGAACAACGGTGAGGGGATGGACAGATGTTCGGCCCTGAAGAAACCTGCAGACCGCGCTACGGTGAGAGGACTGTCGTAAGTCGGACTCCTTATTGCATTGGTACCAGAACAAAAGAGTGAGAAATTCTCCCAGCGTAAAGTCGTTTAGGATACGTTCGAGATGGCCGTTTACTTTCTTTAGCTTGTTTGCAGTTACTTCGGGATCCGGTCTCCGGCGCTTTTTCCCTCGAGGCTGTGAGGAGTATTCTGACCCAAGTGGCATATCGTTAGAGCTCAAAGAGAACTTGAAAATCTGTGGTTTCGAGGCTTGACGATCCAATGGCACGGGATCCGTAGGCTGAGTCCGAGCAACATGACAAGAGAACACGAAAGCAGAGCGTGATGAACCATTTGAATTGAGCATTGTACTAGCAGAAGTCCGTGCAGAGAATGATGGTAGCGATGGAATAGAGACTGAATTCGGAGGAGGGTGCCGTTGTGTGATCTCGTTCGTTAAAGCAGAGGAAACAGTGGACTCGGGAAATGATTGAATGCAAATGGGTGAGTATAGTCCAGATATATCGCGCGGAAGAGGCTCTTGAAGCGATTCCCCGACTCCAAATCGGCTAGCACACCTGGCATTCCTGGACCTATTAGCGTACCGGTCCTATTGAGGTTTGCTCCCAAGCATATCCTTCCCGGTATTCCTGGTCCAACCAATCCCTGATCTCCGACTCCAGCAGTTCTCTCTGTGTATGCATCAAGCTCTCTCATGACCACATCACAGTCCGCGTCCTCCATTAGTCCGATCTGAGGCGTAGCTATCCGGTGGTTTGGCTGCAAAGGATGGCGGATTGAGCTGGCATTCCTATTGACTTGCAGCAATGAATCGGATGGTTGAGAGCTCTGAGTCGTGATATCAAGCATGATGATTATGATTCTGAGAGAAAATAACGTGTTATTCGTAGGTATGGGATGTAGATACACGGAGGATGTGACAACGATGAATGTTCGGAGATAAAGGCGACGGAGCGGATGCAAAACGGAACGGAATAGAGCGTGGGAACAGGTCCCAAAAAGGAAGTCGCGCGCAGCACAGGTGCCGCCCTTTTGTTCGTGCCAGACTACATACTACCACATCGCTTGCGATCGTCAGGTAGTATCGTCAGGCTGGTTACACGAGACTACCCAGTGCTGCCAGTCGCCAGAGTTGTTTATCTTCTCTATAAATACGAGCCATGTCGATCAAACAGGTTTTAGACTCATATGTGAGATATCATTCCGAAGCACTTCTGGGTTTCAGGCTTGATCGCGACTACTCAGCCGCCCAGCAAACGTCGCTTGTTGAGGTCATACTTGATTATAACCAAAGAACATTGTTCAGGTTCCGTCCTTCGTTCACTCAGTGACTCTTTTGAGTGTGAGGGTATACTATTCACATTTAGCAAATGAAATCAGAACTGAACCGCGCTAAAGCCCTATGATTCTGGTACAACTATAACACACAGCGGTCGATAGAAATCGTCCATGAATTAACTGCCGTGGGCTACGTCAAACTGCTAAGTCTTTGCCTTCGCCGTGTTGTCAACTGGTTCGAAACTGGTCAAGGCCAGACCACCCGCCAAAACCATCTCAACTACCGCACTCCCGATCGGCGTCAGCCTAATCATGGTTGGACAATCAACTTGAATGTCCTGCTCAAATGATAAGGGAGGAAGGGTGTATGGCACCGTATCTTCCTCCATGACGCTGCATAGGCCGAGCTCCCTGAGCGCACGTGGATTGAATTCTATACCAGAAACCCGAGAATAACACGACCCCATGATCCACTCTCGAATGGCGGGGTCGACTGAGGAAGGAGCCTGAGGTCCAGAGAAAGGGGGGTCGGAAGAGGACGACGTGGTAGAGAGTTGTCGGCTGTGTAACTTGGGAGCAGTGTTGTAGGCCTTCTCTAAAGGCCCAGACACCGCGAGGCCATGATCTGGTAAACGTATACCAGATCCCTGAAGCTCCGTATGAGTGATCTGTCTTCCAACAATATGAAAGTGAGGGAGAAGAATGTTACGCCTATCTTGTATGGGCGTAAAGTTCCTTCGGGGGTTGACATCCATCAACATATTCTCGGACAAGACCTTGTGATAGACGAGTAGGAACGTTCGCTCCTCTGTAGGAATGGTTGGGGTTTCAGAAGGGTAATAACGTTGCGAATAGGGATCGGTTTCTCCTGGCCACAATGGAAGTAGCATAAAGGGCGATTTGCGGGGAACACCGCTCAATGCATTGACATCCTTCACGTTGGGCAACAGACCTCCACTTGGCGTCTTCTCCGTTGCCTCCGAAGCCATCCTATCCATACCCTGTTGCTGTCGCTTAGGCAAGGGGTATTCGAGGATATGAAAATAGAGGCGCAGTCATGGGGCTTGAAGCTGAGGTGTTTTAATATGTTGGAATGGAACATCCGGCAGGATCGAAGAGTTGTTTGGGAGTATTGGAGGTCGAGAACACGTTGGGCCCCATAGGCCTTGTGCTGGTCGATGACTCGAGGCTTTCAGGCAATAAGGATGGGACCGATATTGGTCTCGTCATTTACTGCCGGATCCGACCTAGAGGTACAAGGAACTAGTTCG
>JANHQD010000107.1:0-41412 GCA_024721195.1 Marasmius sp. AFHP31
GATGAAGCACCTCTCGTAGTTCTGCTGATTCGTCGGATACAGGGTGTTCATGAATTCCAAAAGACTCGCTATCCTTCAATGTCTGGATAGCTGAATCCCGGGATGTGTTGGAGTCGCTCTGAAGAATGAGTGTGAAGACCTCAGGTACTAGGACGTGCAGAATGGCATCGTTGTAACGAAGGGGGTGGAAAGCTTGGAGATTCAAAACTGCAGCGGGAAACAAGTATTTGAGTGCCGCCTCGCCCACGGATAAACCAATGTGACCATAGCTTTGCAGCCGTCAGAATATCTATCTGTGACTAGAGTTGATTACAACACTCACTATCCAGTCCCGGTGCGCAGAAGCTTCCCATCCATGAAGCGCTTGATAGGGGAATGTGCCGACATTCCAGTGTCGCTGTAGTAGCTTTGTACCTGCTTAAAATAGAAGCTGTTATGTGGCGCCTTGATATGATTGATGAGCGTTGGGCGCATCTGAAGGATTCGTCGAAACAGATCCACAGTGTTGATAGTCCGCGGCCAACAAAGAGATTCAGGTTTCTCAGCCAGCTCGAGCTCATATCCATGGCGAGCGCAGAAGTCAATTGTGACCGTAAACGAAGTTGCTTTTCGGTGGCCAGGATTGTGTGGAAGCGGGTCTGAGTCTGTTATGGAGTAGAGCCGAGCCAACATGTCCCGAAGCTTCTCACTAGGTGGAAGTATAAATTCGTCGCAAAATGGGCACTGCATTCCGCCAGCATAACCCCGTCTCGGCCCGTGGTTTGCATCGAGGAAAAGGTCAAAGGAATCATGTTCCTGGGCTGTGAGATTCACGCTATTTTCAGGGAATTGATGGGAAAGCTTCGGAAGCTCAGTTGGGGGGGAAAGAGGAGAGAGCAACTGAATTGGGTTGGAGTGAATGGAAGGAGTGGAGTTGTTGACAGAGGCGACATCCTCCTTGTCAGAGGTGACGGCCGGAGGGGTGACCTTGGGATAGGGTGAATCAGTAACGGTGTTCGCGTTCAATGCTGATGATGTAGCCGATTGCGCAGGGATCAGAGGTAAATTGTATGTGGGATCATTCAAGCAACGTAGGAATACGTTCCAGCTGCCTTGATCTCCGAGACGAATGAAATGGTCTTGCAACTCGCGGGAGGCTTGATTCCAGAGTTTCTTATACTTCACTGCACTGCTCTTTCTGTATGGGTGTCCATATACTTCCTCATACAGCTGTTTCTCCGATGTCTTTGTCTCCCGACCCTTTCGATTGTGAATCTCTCGCATGCCCTCTCCAAAGAACGAAACAGGGTAGTCCAATGGGAAATCATTCTGAGCCTTGATCCGTGGTTTTTTCTCCTTAGCGGTACACGGTATGTGAGTTGGAGCATCGGAGAACGGCGACAATGACAAAGAGGTCATTGATTTTGTTGGCTGAGCGTGGCAAACCAAACTTCCAGATGCGACTGCGCCACTCTGTGTCGTAGCTGTATGAGGTGACTCGTTGGACGCCGGAATAGAGGATTCACGAGAAGTTGGTGGGTTGTTATCAGGACACGGAGAGGATGGTCGTGTTTCCCCACGAGTAGGAAGTCTATACGTATTCGCACTTTGATATTGCTCAGTACGAATAGATTTCTTGACGGGAGAAGTGAGGCTTTCAGCCACGCGCTTGGTTGAGCGTCGATAATGTGGCTGCAAATCAAGTTGCTCCCCAAGTCCAACGCACTCGGAGGGATTGACGATGCTCCGAAGTGACTGACCAACTCGGATTAGCGTGGCACGCTCCTTGTCAACGTCAAACTCCGAGATCAAGGTAATGTTGGTCCAACTTTGGGTAAGAAGGTCCCATGTTTCGATATATGAGTTGTCGGTGAGCTCGAGATTCGAAACAAGCGGCGGGATGGCCGATAGAGAAGCCCGAGGATAGAGTGAGATGCTGAAGGTTATTCGATAGGGTTGTTTTTCGGCCTGCCGTGAAGTAATTAAGTCAAAGTCGTCGGATCTTCTAGCCAAAAATACATACCTCGTACCAGCAGACAAACCTGACCTCCCTTCTCTGTCGTTCAAGCATTTGCTGACGCTCTTGCATTCGCTTCTCATCTTCCGAACGCTTGTCCACCGATATCGTATAAGGCTGGAGCCAGTCAGCCGCCATTGGCTGAGACAGGTTGCGGTTTCCCTTGCCAGTACTTTTCGAAGCCGTCCCAATCTTGCCTTTGGCAGCAGAAACTCGGTTGACCGTAGATGCGATAGCTGCTGGAAGCGAACTAGCTGCACGTGGCGTAGTAAATTGGGGAGCTGGGAGTGATTGCACGAGAGGAGTAGGAGGCGGAAGTAGTTGTTGCGGATGTTGTGACGGTCGTATAACTAGAGCAGGACTATCAAGTACCTGTGCCTGTCCATGGGCTTTGCATGCATCTCGAGCAGAGGGGAATTTAGCGGCTTGGTGGTAGGCAGCAGTACAGCACGAGGAACATAGATATTCAATGCAGTTACGATGGGCCCGCTTTTCACCCCCTTGTCGCGATGTACATTGACCTGGGCATTTGATGCTTCCGGTTGAGGATGGAGGTATTGGGCGGGGAGCAATGCGAAGGGCAGCATAGCGAACTTCATCTGGAAGGCTGTCAATTGACTGGCCTTGAGCATAAAGCTCAAGCCGCTGAACAAGGTGCTGAGCATCGGCATGCACATAGGTAACATCCGAGTGGTGAATAGTGTAGTGACAACCCGATCGGTGACCAGTACACTATCAAAATGTTGTCAAGGGCGAGATAGCTCAATAATCAAGATAGAAACTCACTGTTTGTACGATGTGTCCTCTCTTATACGCCTTCGAGTCGGTTGTCCCTTCAAAGACACGGAATTCACCCATTGGCTTCCCGCACTTCGGACAAACATCAAGCTTCTTGAAAATAGGGTCGTTGACAGCAGTCAGGTTTTGTTCGGACATTGTCGACACGATGACGAGGATGAGAGAATAGCGCGGTGGATTGAGATGTGTAGATACAATGCGGGGTATGTAGAATACTCAGTTCAGCGCTCCCAATCCTTATATACAACCATCCAACGCTTTGGCCGACATTTCTGTCGTGGATGTGGCCCTCGCTTGGTCAGTGGTGGACAATAGGTTCAGCGGATTGTGGTAGATAATAGGTGGCAGTAAACGTACCATCTAAGCTGACAAAGAGAAGATCTAGTCGGCCAACAAACACATAGATATACCGAATAGGGCACACCTTTGAGGTTACTCCTACAGCCTAGGACTCAAATTTCGGCCTATGAGCCTGGAAGATCATTTCTTGAAATCGCTGAAGGCCTCAAGACACTGGTTGTAGTATTTGAAGCCGGGGGACAGTATCTGTCAGAGGAGTCAGAGGATGTCAGTGCTTGAACGACCGTTTTTGGACAGAATTGATCTACCTATCGTCATATTGGTGTTTGATTGTCAACAGAACGCCGGTGTTACGGGTGAGTGGCCGGAATTTGATGGAGGTTCGAGGTTCGAGGACGAGGCTCGATGATGGTACGAAGGGAAGGTAGGCGGTTCGAGGTAGGCTTTGGAATTTTTGGGTGACGTCACGATGGTTTGAGGTTCGAGGTCTGCCGGCTTGAACCAGGTCCGCGCGCACCAAACGTCCAGTAGGCTGGGTGTTCTGTAGATGTGGACATCGTGGTGAAATTCTTCGCCACGAATGGCGCGAATTCATTCACTACCGAAGAAGCCAAACTCAGCTTCGGGATTTATGTGGCCCTCACCATTATTGCCGACATCTTCATCGTGAATATCATCGTATTCAGTGAAGCCTCGTCTAACAAACCCTAGGTTTACCGCGTCTTCGCGGTGTGGTGTCGCAGTTTAGTTGTTTCTGCCGTTCCTTGCTTGTTATTGGTCTCTGGCATCAGTAAGCAACCCGTCCAACTGACGACAAGCTCACTGAATATTCTGTTGATTCCCAGTAAGTGGCGGGTTGATGGCTACCCGGTCCAGCAAACTCAACTTCAAGGAGCCTCAGGCTTCGGGCCTTCTTACCACTTTTTACTGCATCACACTTGTCCTGAACGTGTTGTGCACTGGTGCGTGCTCCGGCCCCTTCTCCAGCGTGATGTCCACTGATCCACCCATGGCACAGGACTCATTGCTTCCCGGCTTTACCTCTTGGAACGTCAAACACCCTCATCTTCACTGAGGTTGAGGTGGACCTCAATGATCGTTATAGAGTCGGGTCGGTTGGATCACCGAGTCTCGTTTCTTATATACGCTGGACTGACGCTTTCGCTCCTGCTCGCATAGCTGCCCTCTATCTGGCCTGTGTCATTGCGGTTGTTGTCTGTAACGTCGTGAAGGCCGATGGCGCCCATCTCATCGTTTTCACATCGGTTCGTCATTCTAAAGTCTGTTATGCCCAAGTTAACATGTCTAACTCGAGAACGTACCAACAGACACCTTCGATTGTCGTAAGCCATCGTCTTGACTGCAGCACGTTGAACGCGTTTTGATCTTCGTTAGGGATTGACGTTCTCCTTGATCATTGTCCGTACTATAGGTTCGAGTGGGACGCCGAACAAGACATTAACTTCAATCGATGATATTAGCCGAGGTAGTGTACTACAGTTTGGGACTGGGCACCGGACCGTCGATGGAGATGAAGGGTTCGTGCTGCATACCCTCTCAAATACCGTGGCTTCGACGAGCCCCACGACCGTCACGCAAGCCAAGTCAGTGCCCTCTGATTTCGCATCAGACGACATAGAGGACCAAGCAGGACGAGATATGAGATATCATTGATATTGTCAGTGAACTTCAGGTGGACTTTCCTCACTTCGTCGTCTTGATGAGAGTACTCGTTCACTTCCATCATCTTGGATCCCACTCTATCAACTTCATCTTGACTGTACTGCTTCCTTTTACAGTAATCACACTCTTTTCTTGCCAGGACGCGCCTGAGTTTTTCGAAGAGAAATATCACGGGGATAATCGCAAGGACATGCTGATGGCTGAAAGATGAGGGATTAACGAGGGAAGGGTTGGTCGTAAGGAGGGCAGTCGGTTCCGCCACTGGTATTCAACACTCGAGATTGAATATTCCTTGCAGCTAGGCAGGAGTGACCGCTAACATGATGGTTAGCAGAGTGGGTAGGCTACTTCATAATCTCCTATATCTGTTTTCGGTGCCATCACCCGATCCATCCCTAGGCATGAAAACCGATTTGTTCTTATCGAGGGTTACGAGACGCGACGCGTTTGTACTACTGATTCTTCTCACGCGCATGTTGACTCACCTTCACTGACCTCTGTCACTGTCAGGAGCTTCGGATGGCTGGAATGAACTTGCTGAGTCTCGTGGTAATTTGTTCTACCTACCAACCAATATGAGTGCGTGGGTATCTCTATTCTTTACAACTCAAGGCTACTCCTAAATTCCAGTCAACTTCAGCTATTCAAATTCTTCCTTTGATCATTACACGCCTACGCGAATTCCTAGGCAAGAACTCGTTTTATGACCAGGATGATGGGTTATCCCAGTTCTATTCTTAGCTGTCGCCAGTGTTTCGGAATCCGTCCTAGCTTTCAGTCAGGAAACCTCGAAGGCCACATCTAGTCAACGCTGTGTCATTTTGGGGGCTACTCAAGGCTAAAAATACTGCGGAATGAATGGATTGAGACGCCGCTGATGATTGGTAGACTACGACGCCGCCGTCAAGCGTTTTAATTCCTCCATCATGCTGACCATCCACAGTCCTCGTCCCTGCAAGCAGATTCAACTGAAAGTTACCGGATGATCGATCCTTTTTGAGGGAGTGAACATGCCTCCCGGGAATCGTGGATCAGTGTTATGACGGAAACAAGTTGCTACAAAACCCGCCGAGTAGTCAATCACGATCAACGCGACATTCGCCCCGTGGGCCTTGCAGGACTCCAAGCTTCAAGCTTCACCATGCGCACTTCCGCGAAGGTTGCTCTCGTCGCGCTTATCGTGGAGTGTATCATTTACGGTGAGAAAAATACGCTTGCAGGGCAGAAGTCTAGCCTTACGATTTGAGCATAGGGATATATCTCACTGTCTTTCTTTGGACGGTGCCTATATTGTGTCGAAAGATGGCAACAGGCTTTGTACGTGCTTACTTGGCGAGTACCGCGCTCGCTCTATTCGTTCTCATAACTCTGGTGAGTATCACGAATGTGAATCCCGTAGCAAAGCTGACGACAAGTGCAGAAGCTGGGCGTAGATGTAAAAATCGCGATAGAACATTTCATCACAGCCCCTGGCGTGATCAAGTTCGCTGTTAAAGATGTGAAACTCAGCTCCGCACTTTACGTCTCCCTCATCACGATTGCCGACATCTTCATCGTAAGTCATATCATGTTTGAGGAGAACGGCTCGTCTGGCTGACTCGATGGCCAGGTTTACCGCGTCTACGCGGTGTGGTCTCGAAGTCTACTCGTTACTGTCGTTCCTTGCTTGTTACTGGTTACTGGTGTCGGTGAGTATCCTATTTCGACTCTCAATAGGATCATTGATCGAATTTGGCTTCTCAGCAAGTGGCGGGCTAGCCACTGTCAACACTAGTGAGCTTGCTTTTGAGGAGCCTCGGAGTGCCGGTTATTTCACCACCTTTTACTGCACTACCCTTGCCCTGAACGTCCTGTGCACCGGTGCGTGCTTCTGATTCTCCATGGGGGATGTCCACCTATCCACTCAGGAATCAGCTCTCATTGCTTTTAAGCTTTACACCTCGGAACGCAAAACCAAGTTCTCATCTTCACTGAGGTTAAGGTGGACATCAGTGATCGTTATAGAGTCGGGTACGCTGGAACAATAAGTCTTCTTCTCTGTGAGAACTGACACTTCCACTTGTGCTCGTGAAGCTGCTATTTATTTGGCCTGCGTCGTCGTGGGTGTTGTGTGTAACGTCGTGAAGGCTGATAGTCTCCACCTCATCGTTGTCTCATCGGTTCGTCTTTCCCAAGTCTGCCGTAACAAAATCGATCTGTCTAAACAAGATCGTACCAACAGACACCCTCCATTATCGTAAGCCATCGTCCCGTATACGGTCCACTGATGACTGCGTCGTTCAATGCCATTTCTAACTGCGTCAGGGATTGGCCTTCTCCTTGATCCTCGTCCGTATCGGATCAGGCAGGACGCCGAACAAGACGTTCACCTCAATCGCTTATCTCAGCCGTGGTAGCATTCTACGGTTTGGGACACATCACCTGACCGTCCGAAATGGAGATGAAGGAATCGAGTACTCTGCCTAGCGATCAAAATAGTGAGGAGGCCACCGGGACTTTGACGACGTCTACGATCGTATAGGCGGGGTCGACGCCCTTCCATACCACACTAACAAATGACAAAGAAAACTAAGCGGGACGGGTCCATACATCGCAAATAACGTTGCCTCACTCTTTCGTTTTGGCTGGAGTATTTTTTAAATCTGAGTTCTTCTTGCGTCTTCCATATATCGACTGTATCCTGTATCTTCTTTATCACTGCAACGCGTTTGACCATGATACTGAAGGGATGTCTTAGCGATTTTCGAAAGGGAATAATGGTTTTTGCGAGTTGAAGAAAGGAATAGTCGTGAGGAAGTACGGTCCCCGGGCCAGTCTTCAATGTACATATGTCAAATGGCCATTACAGAGCGTGGGTTGTCAAGAGTAGTGCTCACAGGACGTCGTCAAGCAACTGCAGTAGAGAAGATATTCGCTACGATAATGCCATCTGGCCACTTAGACAGAAAGTAGTGGAGGCAAAGCAGGGAACAGTATGATGTCTTGAAATACCCCCAAGTCCCGGCGCCCCTATGATCTAACCTCATTCGATGTGGCAAACTGAGCGCTCTGGATTGAAATCGCGGCGCAGTCACGAATGGACACGACTGTTGGGCGTGACTGATTCTTCCTCAAATACATTATTGGTTTGAGTGGCTCTAATACAATGTTAGGTAGTACGCCGGTACTGGCAATGGTCTAGTCAGAATTTCAGTTTTCCCCGGTCCCATTCCACTCTGCCCAAGCCCTATGAATGACCGCCTCCCGACAGTGATGGTGTGGTCCTGAGCCTTTGAAGTCGCTCTTCGACTCGGCAGTAATGCTCGATCGAAAGGCTGAACGCTGAGCGCGTCCGTTGCCGAGTTGAACCTGATGATTCGCTTGTCCTATGAAGCCTGTTAAATCCGTGCGTTCGTTGTTTCGGTGTGAATATATCCATCCTATGTGCGATGCGGGTCTCGAAGGCACTTCGAGCCCCGACAAACTTCATCCCGACTGTTGGAATTTATCCACTGGTGTCCAGTACGGTGAATGATGTGTCAAGGGTGTGTAGCACAACGGAAGATATCCGTTGAAAGTCCCTGGCGAGGAGTCATCACTTGGCTGTTCCAGTTCATTGAAAACAGATAGGTTAAATACGGAGGGGTCGGTGGCAGGAGTGGAACTGGACATGGGGGTTGGCTCAGAGTGTTCTTGAGAGAGCGCATGAGGCATCGATTTCATCCGGTTTAATGAGCTGAACAAGGAGCTCTGAGTGGGGTATGTTTTTGGTGCAGCGGAGGTGCGGTCTGAGAGGTGTACTTGTCCCATATTCAAAGTGATAATCTGAAAAAATATGTGCGTCAGTATCGGTCGACTCCATCGTGAGCAGATACTCACAATTAGTCGTTGGATGAGGGATTATTGAGTGTGATGATAGTTGTAGTCCAGGTCCATTCCGCGCACGACGAGGTATATATAAGTGTCCCCTCCCCCAAAATACCCACATCTTCCGAAGAACGCCGCTCATATCGGCAAATACCGAGCCATGTGCGTTTCAGGTTCAAAACTTCGGTACCTCATGCGACGAGACAAGAGCCCTTTCTGTTACTCCCGAGGAGTACTTGCGTTATGCGTGGCAAAGAGAGTCAACCAAGCATATCTTCTGGACTCGTTCTGAGTTATCTCCTAGGACTCGGGACGAAAGATGTTATGGGTTTAGGCCCAACGTTCATGTTTTACCCCAGGTTACACGGCCACTCGCGGCGACTTATCCCCAGGATGATTCGCTTAGCACGGAAACGATGCGAGAACATGACTCGTGGACAAGATACGTAAACCGACGCTACCGAAGGAACCGAGGCGGAGAAAACGAAATCGCGGGTGTTGCCTGGTGTTGCTCAATGATAACGCGATAGCGATCTGTGACTTGTCTGGGGACTCTGGCAATAGAAAGGCATTAGATTTGCATGGGGCAAACGTAGCATATACACGAGAATTGTGATAGTACACAGTTATTGTCAATTGATTTCGCAATCCGCTCACTGTCCGACCAACTCTTTGAATTCAACACCCCAAGTTGGGTTCTTCTTCAACTCTTCCACAAAGGTATCGAAGCGAGGGGAGACGCCTGACCCAACTTTGCTGAGAGCGGCAACCGCCCTTAACGCGCTCCTCTGCAATTCAGCAGCTCGTTCCAAGTCCTGCTTGACAGTATCCTTGGTGACCTGCGCTCCCTTCATTGTCTTTTCGAGGTGAGGTGTAGCTTCATCCAGACGTTGCGCCACTGCAGCGGGCGCGACTTGCGATAGACGGAACATCATCATGTGAGAAATGACCTTGATCTCGTCGGAATCGTCCGCAAGGCCAGAAAGTACGCGAGTAAGGAACTCGGGCAAGTCGAGTTTCCCCAAGCAAGTATCGAGCTGAGAAAACAATCGGTTATTTACTTCAACTAGCCATCTGTAATGAAAGACGAACCAGAGTGTACATGGTCTCATAAGCCGTCTTCCTGGCCTCCAATCCATCATCTACCTTGTGTGTCCAAGGTCCCATCTGTACCGTCCTGATAAGATCGGAGTTAACAACAGTTTCCTTGTACAGTTTAGGCAGAAGTGCGCTCAAATGATCCCTGATAAGATGCGGCTTGGTGCGGGCAGCAGAGTTCAGCGCCGAAAGGGTCACTCGGCGAACGGTCTGAAGCATTAATAGATCAGCTAAATGAAGATATACGTGCACCGGAGGGTGTACTGACCAAATCAGAATCTTCCATTAGGGACATGAAGTCAACCAAGAGTGGCGAAAGAAGTTCGTCGTACGATTGCGCCGTGTCCGCGAAGGTGTAGCGAATAGCAGATACAACAGTTGCACGGGCGGCAGGATCGCTGTCGCGGATACGTGCCTATGAAGGGGTAGATCGAGGTGAGCATGTTCCTGGATCGGAATTGACAGACCCTTACGTGGAGCTGTGGAAGGTACTTGGATGGTTGAGTAGTCGCCAATTTGCCCAGACATGCTGCTGCAACGTTCCGCGTGCTTTCCTCGGAGTTTTCAGAGTTCTCGAATAGGGGGACCCATAGAAGGTCTGCCACGTTCTCGAGTTGGCCGTTCGAGCAATGGGTTACGACCTGATCTTTTGTGAGCAAATCGCTAGCATCGATGAATATAAGAATATCAGTACCTCCTTCAGAGCATGGAGGGACAGCAAACGACGCTTTGGGTCGCTTTGAACCGTTTTGACGATAGTAGGAAGGAAATGGTGGAGGTTGCCGATAGCGATGTTACCTATCACGGCTTTAGAACTGGGCGCTCAAGCTGAGAAGGCGCTCTTACCAGCTGCGAACGATGCGGCAGAGCGGACCTCTTCCTGCTCAGCAGAGAAATGTTCTATTGCATTGTTGAAGATCTCTTGTTGAGGAGTCATATCACTGCAGAAGTTACTTAGATCTCGTCAAGGCCTGTTACTCGGGTAACTCACATGAAACGACCCAGTTCACCAAGGATGAGGAGGCTCAGAACAACCATCGAGGACTTCGCTTTGGAGGTCTTCTGAACCATCAAAGAAGTTATGAATTGTGCCAACATTGGACGGGTATGATGATCCTTACCTTAATGTGCTTAGCGTACTCAGCGATCGTTCCTGCTGCGACACCCTGATGGGTCTTCACGACTTGAGCAATACATTTGGCCACATTCGCGGAGTTTGCATCTGCCTTTCCAGCCTTCTCCACAGTCAAAACTAAGTTGGGCACCACATGAGTAGCAATCTGCTCGTCGGCACGAATGAGGGCTGCGTAGAAGCCCAACAGGGAATCAAGAGCATTTCCAGAAACCAAAGGAGAGTGCGAGATAGAGTAGATCGTCGACAAAAGGGTCTTCTCGATCTCCGGAAATGTTACTGTAGGGGCCATTTCGAGAAGGGCACTGAGCGTGTTGAACGATTGTGAGAGCAGCGCGATATCCGTCACAGTTAGATAAGGCTTGATGTGAGCGATGAGAGTACCAGGGAGTGTGTTTGGGACACCCGATGTATAGCTAGAGCTAGCCCTGAGCACAAGGATCTCCGCGAAAAAAAAACAAACATGTAAAACGTACCTTCTCAACAAAACATCAATAGCAACGAACGTCTCGGCTTTGCCTGCCCTTCCTGCCTTCTTCAGCAGCCCGACCAACCATTCCATGCATTCATTGACCCAATCGTCTCCGACTGTGACCTCACTCGCAACCCTGGTTATCACCTTAACCGCACCCTCAACTCTTCCAGTCTGGCGGCAGATTGCTTCCCATTCTTTCCTACCCTTGCCCTTCATTGTATCATTCGCGCATATCCACAGGTCTGCGATACAATCTTCCGCAGTTGCCCGCACTTCAGCGTCTGTGTCGTGGTTGGTCAGACGTGACAAAGTCTTTTCATACAACGGGTCAACCCAGTCTGCGTTCTTGACCGGCTTTATCGATTGTAGAAGCGCGGAGAAGACGCGGAACGCTTCCGACGCAACACGAGGGTGACGCTCCCCAACAGCCTTGAGCAGAAGCGGAGTGAGGGTCGGAAGAGCGCTGCTGTAGGCAGGTGGGGAATGAGTGGAGAAGAACAAGGTCAGGAACGACAAGCAAGAAAGGTATAGGGTAGACGTTGACGTGGTGGGGGGTTGTGACAGAACCGATCTCGAGGTGGAGGTGATCAAGGTCACTTGCCCGGCGAGACTACCGGGCAAGACAGTCAGAAGAGAGATTAGGAGGGAGAACCCAGCTTGAAGAGTAGCTGGAGGAGTTTTCGGGGACTTTAACTGGTTAAGGAGGGCCTTCGAGAGGTTCGGAACCTGCGTTTTCAAGAGAGTATAAGGTCCTCCTTCCGCATCCATTGCATCACTATCTCTTTTACGTTTCCCATGGGTAACATCCTCAGTGACTTGAGAAAGACCGCCATATACAGCTGTCTGGCTCAGAAGCACGGCGTATGTGGACCAGACCTCCAACTTGACGGTCTCTTCACGATCTCCGAACCGCGAGATCAAGACGGGGGACACGTCTTTGTATATGGTGGGCAAAAGTTCAGGTCGGGTCGCAATGAGAGCCGAAAGTAGTTTCGTTGCCCCACGACGGATCTTGTACGACGTGTCTTCGTCATCTGAGTACCTTTAAAGGGATTCAAGAATGAGATAAACCTCAGTGCAGGTGTGAGGATACACGCACTCGTCAAGTTCGGCGTCGTCGTCGTCGTCGGCATCAGCGTCAGCCATTTCCTCGTCATCGTCATCACCAGCATAGTTCTGCCATGAACAAACCAAGAAATCAGCAAATATACGTAAGAACGCGAGTCCAAAACGTACCGGATCGTATTTGATGAATTGGTTTCCAACTTGGATAACACTCGATAAGTAAGGCGTGATCTCGATGGGGCACCTGAGCAACAACGCCTCGAGGGCTTGCAAGCAGCCCTCTCTTAACTCATCGTCTTCTCTTTGAACTGCTTTGACTATGGGCGGCACAATTTCTCCCAGGTTACCTGCAATTTGCGCAGGAGAATGCTTAGCGACAGAAGCGATGAGCTGCACGGTTGTTCGTTGCTTGTCGAGGTTGGCGTTCGTGGCCAAATGCGGTAGAACGTGAGTCTTCAACAAGTCTTCGAAGAGTCCAGGTTGGGAAATTGGGATGAACTGTGAAAGGGTGACGATAGCGCGTTTCCGGACAACTGGACGAGGATGCGAAAGCAGGGGCGCGAGGACAACAAGGGGTGGTGACGAGAGGTTCTCGCTTGACAAGTGTTGGGGGAATCGGCTGATGAGAATGGAAAGGATTGATAATGTCTCGATGAGAGCTTCTGGAGGTGTACCTGACTGGTAGCACGCGCGATTGAAGTTGTCAGTATATTTGAAGGTCAAAGTAAGAAAAATCCTCGACGTACGTTTTCTGCCTGACCTAACAGTTTGGGAGTTAACTTGGCACACGCCGATTGAGAAATCTTTCCGTCTGCTGGCAACTCCGCAGTAATAGTTTTGAGCGCTTGTTTACTATGAGTCAGGTCTCCACATTGCAAACCCATTGTCGCCACAATACATACCAAGAGCAGATATATCTCGAAGCTCATCATCCTTCCCCCCAGAAAACTCGATTAGCTTGTCCACAACCATTTCCATCTGTGCTTGGCGCAGAATCTTGATGAGCTGCCCAAGACTACAGAGGCTCAGTCACTGAGACCGCATGAAAGATGTTAATGCACACCATTTGACGGCCTGGTTCTTGACCTCCGATATCTTGTCCTCGACTAGTGCGAGAACTTGATTGAGCACTTTGTTCTCTAGAGCTTCATCGCCCACGAAACATCCCTGGTCCTGCTTGACTTCGTTCATCAAGTCATTCAGACCCATAAACCTGTTATGGATATATCATAAATGTCCGAGTAAGAGCGTATGAACGCGATCGTTCATACCGAAAGTCCTGGTCTGGCGATTGCATCTACATCGTCGCGTGCTTGAATGAGGGTAATTCTTGACAATAACAGATCGTACAAACCTTCTCTATGAGCCCATTCATAAGATATGATTTAGTCATCGTGAAAAGGGGATACTAGGAAAGAAATGAAGGATAAAAGGAATCGTGATGGCGTGAAGGGAAGAGAAAGAGAGAGACGAGCAACGCGTGACCTAAACCGGATCCCAAATGACTAGCGCTTTGGCGCCCGTGGACAGTGATAGCCGAATTTTTTCTTGTTCATTTCCTCCACCACAGATGTCAAAACGCAAACAAAACAGTAACGATGCATCTGACGATGAATCGTCCAATATTGTGAGCTTCTCGCCACACAGAGAAGGATAATCTTCAACTCAACAGTTACTCAGTAGAGCATGATAAATGTCGATTTCGACTTCTTCGATCCAGACCCAGAGGTGGACTATCAAGCCATAAAACGTCTTCTAGGTCAACTATTCCAGCGAGATGCAGATATGTTTCATCTACACGAGCTCACTGAACTCATACTGAGCCAGCCGAGCGTCGGTACGACGATCAAGACGGATGGGAAGGAGAGCGACCCGTACGCGTTATTGACGGTGGTGAACATGCACGTTCACAAGGTTCGAAAGAGCAATCACATCCTCCTAGGCATTTCGCTAACACTGTACAGGATCACCCGTCAGTCAAGGCCCTCGGTTCCTACATTCTCGAGAAATCCTCCCCGAATACCACTCTCCACAATCACCTACAAGGTCTTTTCTCCCAGACCGAAAATCACGTCGGGCTCGTCATCTGCGAACGACTTATCAACATGCCCGTGGAGACAGTGCCACCGATGTACCGCATGCTGACTGAGGAACTCAAAACGGTCATATCTCAAGTACGCGTCCAAATTCTTGTTGCTCTGCTTATCACTCAAGCTCATTTCTTCACTCAGAATGCACCGTTCAGATTCATGGACCTGATCTTCATCTCAAGAACCTACCATCTAACCGAAGAGGAAGAGTCTTTCCTGATCAACAACGCAACGGCCAAATCCTCTTCCAAAAAGAGGTCGAAAAAGGCTCAGGAGCCGCCAGAGGAAGAGAGGCCTGCTGATGGGCTATATGACTTCCATCCCGAAGACATTCACATCAAGGCGGTAAGTGACTTCCCTTCCTCTTCGGAAATGTCATTCATTAAGCCACTCAATAGCTTTCCAGTCACTTCATCGACTATAAATTCACAACTGCCCCTGCCGAACCTCGAGACAAGGAATCCTTCGGGCTCGATACACGGGGCCGACTCATGCTCGTTCCGAGCACACAGTTCGAGGGTCTGGTGAACCGGATCAGCGAGGCTTACGCCGTAGGTTGAGCTGCACATCACAAGTATGTATGTCGAATTTATCCGTGTTTCGAAACGTGCATCCTCAGTCCTGAAGCGAACGTGGAACTATCTCCAGAGTCCTCGTTCCGAAGAATTAAGCCAGCCAACAAAAGAGTGAGGGAAAGTCTGCTTCAGTTCAGCTCGTCGATCGAACTGCCGTCTATCACTTAGGAGGTGGCGTAAATTATTATTAGTACAGTCATAAAACGGGACGCCATACGGTCTGAAGTTTCCATATAATAGCCACGCGCACCTGAAAGAAGGACTCCCGCACAAGTGCGCAAAAGAGGGAGGGAAGCGCAAGGGAGGAACAGGCAAAGAGTCGTATAACTCACACCGCGCTTTTCATTTCTTTGCAACGACGTATTTCACCCTCAATGAAATCTGTCATTTGGAAGCTATATTGTATGGTAAGTCCAGGGTGTTACTTTAGGATGATTCATTAGCGAGTTCTCACACGAGGTGTAGATTCTTCGCATCCGGTCATTTTTTGCAACGTTTTGGAACTGTGCAATGCTTTGACAACGCACCCGTAATACCGATTCTACGCATATTTAAACTGGCAAAGCAACCGTTAGCTAACTTCAACGGATTAGGTCGAGGGTCAGGGCTCACCCAGCACGCCTCCATGCCAAGTCCAATCCAGGATGAGAAAGGCGTGCAGCAACTGCCAGAGATCGTGTACAACCGTCCTGCCGTTCAAGGTGTCTTCTTTCTAACTCTTCGAATTCGCCTTTCAGAACTAATCTTGAATGTGAAGCCCTTACAACTTCCCTCACCTCCCTGGCTATCCTACTTACGATAGCTCGCTTGATACGACGATTTCGCATCCGACGACTTTCATGGGACGACGCCTGGGCTGCATTGAGCATGGTGCTCGTGGCTGTGTACTTGGGGGTGTATTGGGAGAGACACAAGTTCTGTGAGTACTCTCTCATCTTTTGTATATCTTCTCCCCCATCCGAGGTCTTGGCGACAGTAAAAGATCAACAACTTCTCGACCCAGATAAGTACAAGACGCGCTTCAAGACCTGGTCCCTAATCACAATGGGTTTATACACGACTATAGTTTGGTAAAGCTCGTTTACCTCTTCGCATACTCCCACGAGGGCCGGGGCTAAATTCGATCTTCAGGTGCTCTCGAATATCCCTCTCTCTCTCGATTGCACGCATCCTCCCACCAAGTCGCCTTCGCCGGTTCACTGTCTGCCTAGCGATATTCTGCTTTCTCGCAGGTGTATCTCTTCCCTTTCTCAAAGCCCGCCTTTGCACAAGGGTCTATGAGCTAGAAAATGACCCCACAGTTCGGTCTGCGATTGATCTCTGCCCGAGAGCCACGGGAACATATCTAGCTGCACTGCAGGTTACTGGTGGGTACCGCTGTATTGCTTAATGCAACAAACACCGATTTGACTACCTCTTTCAGGAGATGTCGTGTCATCTGTTCTCCTCGTCGCGATACCCATTTATTTCCTCCGATCAACTGCCCTCCCTACTTCCGAACGGCGCCTCATGTTAACACTGTTCGCGAGCACCGTTCTGGTCCTTGCAGTATGCATATTACATGTTGTGTTCATCCTCAGAAAGTCCGCCGGCGTGTTGCTTTCGACACACTTGCAGGTACGTCTTGGCCTTGCCTTGTTTTCACCAGAACTCTGGGCCGTCGGCAGGGCGCGGCCTGAACTCTGAGCACCTCCCAGGCCTCAATATCCCTCATAGTCTGCAACCTCCTCGTCGTGATCACGGCTGCATACCGTCTTCTCCCATGCCGGAGGTCGTCCCATGATACCACATCATATCCTGAAGCGACCGGCGCCCGATCATATTATAATAGCGGAGAGGACCCAGTCACAGTACTGACTTGGACACAACTATCCACCCGATTCGACTCCAGCCGTGACACTAGCTATGACCCTGAGACGCACGCACTTGAACTGGCCGCTGCCAGGACGAGTGGCCATCGTCGTTATCCACACCATCGCTCCTTAGAAGAGTCTCCAGCGTTTACAGAATTAGAAGAGGCGCGGACGAATTCATCGAGATCTGTCGACTCTGCCACCAGCAGCGGCACGAAGTGAACACCAGATCATTGGAGGATCTTTCTGAATTAGGGACGGACCGATGTTTGTGGCCGCGGATGGAAGCAGAGTATAGGCAAATTCCCTTGACGCTACATTGGTACTGACGACCAAGTAACCAGACCGGTCCACGCTGATACGGGCCCACCAGGATGTTTCGAGCATGATGATTTGGAAAGGATAGCAGTAAGGCCCCCCATAGTCTAGATCTAGCATCGTGTCCAAGGACCAAGCGTAGTCGATTAACTTGACCTCGGACTCGCTCCATCTCGCTCCGACGAGAGCTGGTTGCAGGGATAACGGACCGTAATCTGGCAGGGACGTACTGGCTCGTTTGAAGTCTTCCAAGCTCCGATGATAAGAAACTGCTTTATGAGCGGCTTACACGCTTGAGGGCTTCCTGTGAAGGTCTCACCGGTGAATTCCGTGATAAGATGAGAGGCACGAGCCACTTAATGATATCTTAGAGCGTGCGTGAAGACCATGTGATCGCGTCCATCTTTGTCCTGTCCTCTCATCCGCCGATAATCCCCGCTCAGACTCATCTCGGAATTCATACTTTCTGTTAGTCCTCAAGCCTCATCGATCATCCCCGGTCTTGTGAACCATGGACGACCTTTTCTCCTTCCTCGAAAATGCTCCACCGGACAACAACGACATAGAAATTGATGACATTGACGCTTCAGATCTCAAGAAAAGCTGCAACCTGAACTCTCACACGCGACTACCTAGTCCCTGCAGACTTCATCTGGATACCTGACCGCCATCTGTTTCCCAAGAGGTGGTGTTCAATAATAGTACGGTCCCAACACGGCATGCGGAAACGTTGCGGAATCAGCGCATTTTATGCTATTCAAAATTGGGTTTTGCTGCCTAACTACCACATAGCTTCTATATTTGATAGAATCCCACACCCGGAAGGAGGACTTCTGCACAAGTGCACAAAAGAGGGAAGCAAAGAGTCATGAGACCCTTACTGCACTTTTCATTCTACGACGACGTAGCTCACCCTCCTGAATGAGATCTGTCATCTAGAATATTAATCCAGAAGCTATGTCCAAACTACATGGTATGTTCAGGGTCATACTTTGGGACCATTTATAGGTGAGTAGATTTTCGCATCCTGGTCATTTTTCGCTCCCGTTTTGGAGCCGTACAAGAACTATATAGTGCTTTGACAACGCATCCGTAATCTCGATCCCAAACATATCAAACCTGGTAAAGCAACTGCTCACCGACTCTAACGGTCGAGGTCGAGGGTCAGAGTTTCCCCTCAGCACACCTCCATACCAAGTCCGATACAGGACGAGAGAGGCGCACAACAACTGATTGTCTACAATCGTCCTGTTGTTCAAGGTGTGTTCTTTCCCGGAATCTTTTTGAATTCCCTTTCGAAACTAACTCGAATGGAAAGCCCTCGCGACTTTTCTCACCTCCCTGGCCATTCTCCTCACAATAGCTCGCTTGATACGACGATTTCGCATCCGAAGACTTTCATGGGACGACGCCTGGGCTGCACTGAGCATGGTGCTCATGGCCTTGTACTTGGGGGTGTATTGGGAGGGGAGTAAGTTCTGTCAGTACCCGTCTCATGAGTCTCCTTATTCATTCTCTTTCATACGGAACCTCAGACAAGACCTTCAAGACGGCGGTAGAAAATCAACAACCTCTCGACCTAAATGAGTACAAGAACCGCTTCAAGGCTTGGTCCCTAATCACAATGGGTTTATACACAGCTATAGTTTGGTAGAGCTCTTTTGCCTCTCCGCAACCTTCCACGAGGGGCTGAATTCGAATGACAGGTGCTCCCGAATATCCCTCTCTCTTTCGATTGCTCGCATCCTCCCACTAAGCCGCCTTCGCCGATTCACTGTCTGCCTGGCGATATTTTGCTTGCTTGCAGGTGTCTCCCTCCCCTTTCTCAAAGCCTTCCTCTGCATAGGTGTTTACGATCTGCAATCTGACCCTACAACTCGCCCGTCGAGCGTTTTCTGCCCGAGAGCCGCGGGATACTATCTAATCGCATTCCAGATTGCTGGTGGGTACCATTATCTTGTTGAATGCGACAAGTAAAGAGACACCTCTCTCATCTACCCATCTCTTATAGGCGACGTCATATCAACCACTCTCCTCGTCGCGATACCCATCTATTTCCTCAGGTCCACTGACCTCCCAACTTCTGAACGGCGCCTCGTCTTAACGCTTTTTGCAAGCACCGTTATGGCTCTCGCAGCGTCCATATTACACGTGATGTTCATCCTTCAAGGGTCTCCCGGCGTAGTGTTTTCGATCCACTTGCAGGTACGTCTCGGTCTTGTCTTGCTTCTGCGTCTCTGGACCGTCCGCAGGGCACGGTCTGAATACTAAACTCCTTCCAGACCTCAATATCTCTCATAGTCTGTAACCTCGTCGTCGTGGTTACAGCTGCATACCGTCTTCTCCCATGCCGAAAATCACCCTATGATACTCCTGAAACAACTGGTCTTCAGTCGCATTACAACACCGGAGAAGACCCAGTCACGGTGTTGACTTGGACACAACCATCCGCCCGACTCGACTCTAGCCGGGACACTAGCCTAAGCTATGATTCTGAGTCGCGCACGTTCGAACTGATGACTGCCAGGACGAGCGGGCATCGTCGTTATCTACGTCAACGCTCCTTGGAACAGCACTCGGTGCCCACAGAGCTAGAAGGGACGCGGACGAATTCGTTGAGGTCTGTCGATTTTACCATTAGCAGTGGTACAAAGTGAGCAATAGATCGTTGAAAATTTCTTCTGACATAAAGACGGAGCGATTTTCGTGGTCTCGGATGGCAGGTGAGTATAGGTAAACCCTCTTGACGCTACGTCGGCACCTTCTACCAAGTCGCCAGACCGATTTTCGCTGGTATGGGGTCTACGAGCATGTTTCGGCGAGCATGATGAATTAGAAAGGATAACAATACTCCCGTGGTCTAGCATTGTGTCCAAGGACCAAGCGTGATCGATTAAATATAACTCGGCCTCGGATTCCCTCCAGGCTCTAACTCGAACTAGTTGTAGGGGTAACAGACCAAAATCTAAGGGGCGGACGTACTAATTCGAGGCTAGTCTTCCGATCGCGAGTTCCAATGACAAGGGACTGTTTGTATGAGCGCTCTCGAGCTTGAAGGCTACCTGTGAAGGTCCCACGTCCCACCAATAAATATGTGACAAGTTCAATGACGTTCAGGTCAGATACCCACCGCCGCTCTGATAGTCTGAGTCTGAGTCTGGTGTTTATAAGGGAAGAACACGTGAGGTGGACGTGCGGGTCCCGGGAAGACTTAGTGGGGGTGGGCAATTCCCACTAGTGCCGCGTCCGCTTATTAAGCCGTACAGCCACTCAAAACCTGTCCGGCCCACGTCGGAGACGTGTCCCTCGTCCTTTCACGTCCTGCTGTGTAATATACTTTATTTTCCTCAGAGAATCGAACACGAGATAATCTCCATGAAGCTGGGGATACATAGAGCACGACTGGGGGGAAGTATTCGAGGGGGACGCGTCTGAACGCGAGAAGTCACACTGTGACATCCCAGTTAAACGCGTCAGGCTTCCGAGTGAAAAATCAAGGCTCTCGCACGCGTTACTCCCAAAACAAGTATCTAGACATCGATTTGAACAGATTACGCGTAAAATGTAAAGAGGAATTTTGATCTGGGTCAAAATCCATTAAGATACGGTGGGCACGACACGCGTATCTTGGGCAGTTCTTCACGCGAGGAAAATTCCTCTTTACATTTTCGTTATTTCCATGCAAGATGTATTCTCATAACCTTGCTTGGCACATCGAGACTGGGTAGAATGATTCAATGGGGGCGGACACTTTTTGGAGGAACACAAATAGTGCCAAACAGAAACTGCTCGCGCGTGAATTGCCCACCCCCAGACTTAGACAGTAGACTATGTGCTCGCGTCCATATTTGTCCTGTCATCTCATAATCCTCGCTCAGACTCATCTCGTCGGAGTCGAAATTTGTACTTTCTCTTAGTCCTCAGGCCTCAGGCCTCATTTTCGGTGAACCATGGACGACCTTTTCTCCTTCCTCGAGAATGCTCCGCCAGACAACGACGACTTGGACATTGACGATCTTGACGTTTCGGACCCTAAGAAAAGGAAACCTGAACTGAATGGTCACCCTTCAACCCCAAGGAAACACAAGAAGAAGACTACTTCTTTTCCAAATCCAGTGATCACCGATGATCTCCAGATAGAAGCAAAGCGTGAGGTGGAAGCGAGTGCTGGTTTACAGGGAGGTGTTGAGGCCGGTTCGAGATTGGAGCTTAGACATCAGGTTTGGTTCAAGCCTTGTAATTTGCACTCTTGGTTTGCTCACATACTGCTCGTGCAGGTTCGCCATCAAGTCGCAATTCCTCCTGGGCACAATTACATTCCCATATCGCAACATGTGCCTCCTGCGAAACCGCATCGAGAGTACAAATTTGAACTCGATCCGTTCCAAAAGGTTTCAGTGTCCGCCATACAGCGCAACGAGAGCGTTTTGGTGTCTGCACATACTAGCGCTGGGAAGACTGTTGTCGCAGAGTACGCAATCGCCCAGTGTCTGGCAAAGAGACAGCGGGTGATATACACAAGTCCGATCAAGGTGGCATTTTCCAGTCAGAGTCTACCAGCCGACGACCTACTAATCAATGAACATAGGCTCTCAGTAACCAAAAATATCGAGAGATGTTGGCAGAATTTGGCGATGTAGGACTCATGACTGGAGATGTCACAATCAACCCCTCAGCAACGTGTTTGGTCATGACGACCGAGGTGCGTCTTCCTTTAGCTCTCATGTATAACAATGATTGAATATGAAGCATCAGGTTCTTCGTTCCATGCTCTATCGAGGCTCGGAAATTATGCGTGAAGTCGCCTGGGTTGTTTTCGACGAAATTCACTACATGCGAGATAAGGAACGAGGGGTAGTATGGGAAGAAACTATCATCCTCCTTCCTCACACCGTCCGATACGTCTTCCTCTCAGCCACGATCCCCAATGCGATGCAATTCGCTGAGTGGATTTGCAAGTCGCACGAACAGCCCTGTCACGTCGTCTACACCAACTACCGACCAACGCCACTTCAACATTACCTCTTCCCGAAGGGAGGGGAGGGAATCTACCTTGTCGTCAACGAAGAGGGCGAATTCCGGGAGGGCAGCTTCAGCAAAGCGATGGCAGAAGTGCAAGAGCGAATGGGAGGGGATCCGGCTCGTCCTCAAGGCGGCAAAACACAGAAGGGACACACGAAAAAGGGCGGAGAGAAGGAAGGTGAGTACTTGGGACCCCGCGTTCATGCGACATCAAGCTCATCGTCTACAGGTCCCTCCGACATCTCGAGAATAGTGAAGATGATCATGGTGAAGAACTTCAATCCGGTCATCGTGTTCTCTTTCAGCAGACGCGAATGCAAGGCGAACGCAAAGGCAATGTCCAAGTTCGAGTACAACTCAAAGGATGAACAAGCCCTCGTTTCGAATATCTTCAACAACGCCATTGAAATCCTTGCACCCGACGACCGTCAATTACCCCAGATTCTAAGCCTGCTGCCACTTCTGAAGCGTGGAATCGGGGTCCATCATAGTGGACTCTTACCGACTCTCAAAGAAGTTATTGAGATTCTCTTCCAGGAGGGCCTCATCAAAGTACTTTTCGCGACGGAGACCTTCTCAATAGGTCTTAACATGCCCGCAAAGACCGTCGTCTTTACGGATACACGCAAATTCGATGGTCAGGAGCAGAGAAACCTTTCTTCCGGAGAATACATCCAGATGTCCGGGCGTGCTGGACGTCGAGGACTTGATGATAGAGGACTCGTGATCGTGATGTGCGATGAGAAGTTGGAACCTACAGCTGCGAAGGGCATGATCAAGGGAGAAGCTGACCGGCTGGACTCTGCTTTCTATCTTGGTTATAGTATGATCATGAACTTGATGAAGGTGGAGGGAATCAGTCCGGAATACATGCTGGAGAGATGTTTCCACCAGTTCCAGAACAATGCGGGGTTGCCCAAACTGGAGGACGGTATGTCTATACTCGATGACTTGTCTGGCTTAATAGTGACTGAAGTTGGTCGACAGAGCTTCAGGCTGAGGAACAATTCAAAAACTCGATAATTGTACCCGACGAAGATCGAGTGACTGAGTATCACGGATACCGTCAACAGCTTCTACGCATGGGTGCTGACTTGAGAATGGTCATAACCCACCCATCCTACTCTCTTCCTCACCTAAAGCCCGGTCGCCTTATCAAAGTCAAGCACGGGGAACTCGATTTTGGTTGGGGAGTGGTCATTGGCTATGAGAAACGGGGATCCAAGGTACATGCACATCGTAATGGAGGTTTTATTCAGCGCTGACACGGCTTTTCCTAGCGTTCACCGTTGCCATCAGGTGGCGACCTTCCGCCTCACGAGCAGTATATTATTGATGTCATCCTGAACGTTATCCCCAGTGGAACTGTCTCAACTGAAGACCGCGTGAACGTCACGCCTACCCCACGGAACATTCAACCATGTCTACCGAGCAAAAAAGGATCGCCTCTCGTCGTACCCGTGCTTCTTTCAGCCATAGAGAGCATCAGTCAGTTTCGGATACACCTCCCGCAGGATCTCCAACACGAACAAGCGAGGGAGGCGGTCTGGAAGAGTGTTTTGGAAGTTCATCGACGGTACCCGAATGTGATATTATTGGATCCTATCAAGAATATGGGTATCAAGGATGATAAGTTCATAGCCCTCGTCCAGGTTCGTTTGACTCCCTTTCTCTCTCTATCGCGGCTTCGGACGACTAAGATACAAACACCTACTCTCGACACCAGAAAATCGAGGCAATGGAGAATCAGATGGTTCAAAGTCCTCTTCATGGGGATCCTCGACTCGGGCAACTCCTCGCTTCGTTCTCAAAGAAGGTGGAATCTCAGGATCGGATACGAAATCTCAAGAAGCAGATACAAGCGACCCAAGATCTCCTGCAGTTGGAAGAGCTCAAGCGCCGGAAACAAGTACTGAGACGATTAGGCTTCACCACTGCCGATGATGTCGTGGATCTCAAAGGTAGAGTGGCTTGTGAGATCAGTACCGGAGACGAGCTTTTGCTAACGGAGTTGATATTCAATGGGGTTTTCAATACGTTGGAGCCGGAGCAGTGTGCAGCGCTTTTGAGCTGTTTCGTGTGGGACGATAAGGTATAGGGTCTACTTCGATTTACTCCCTTCGCGTTCGGTGGTGCTCAGTCTCTTCTAGAAAAAGCGTCCAACAAAGCTGAAGGAAGAGCTCGCTTCCCCGCTTCGGGTTCTACAAGAGATAGCTGGGCGTATAGCGAAAGTTTCGCAGGAGTCAAAATTGCCGGTCGACGAGGATCAATACGTCTCATCTTTCAAGGCCGAACTCATGGAAGTGGTCATGCAGTGGTGTAAAGGGGCATCTTTCTCTAGGATATGCAAGGTATTTGACTCCATAATTCTTATTGCCGAACCAATCTTGACGTGGTCATCACATTCAGCTCGCTGGCCAAAGTGTATTCGAGGGGAGTCTTATCCGGGTGTTTCGCCGCCTGGGTGAACTCCTTCGTCAGATGGCGATGGCGGCGAAAGTGATTGGGAACAGTGAGTTGCAGCAGAAGTTTGAGAAGGCGTCGGAGATGCTTGAGCGACCTAAATCGGTCATTTTCTGTTCGTCTTTGTATCTTTAGAACTTCGCAACGTAGGTTTTTCGCGCCTGTACATAGTCAAAGCTCTACATACTCAATACTAGGATGATGCGTTGGCAGTTTCTCGTTGTCGCTCGGTGGATCTCGGTTGCAGTAAGCAACCACGGACAAGTAAATATACACGGGCGAATGGCGCTCACAGGCTGTGGGCCATTTAACGTGTCATTGTAAGCTCGGACTCGAGTACCAATAGCAGTTGTATGTCCATTGGTGTGAAGATTTTAGGCTTTAGCTGTCCAGTGGGCGAGGTCGCCGTACTTATATCCGCTCAACTTCATTCAGTTCGAGCTTTGAACAGCCCACGCCAAAATTGTGGTGTCTCCGACAGTCCGTTGGCTCGAAGTGTAGCCTTAGTGGGGCCTTTCAATCATTCCAATACATAGCTAGGAATGTCTGAGGACCGGTTGTATGGGTCTCATTGAACGTGAACCTGTTCAATGCCACATATACCGCGGTACCAGAGGAACGGCCTGACACTGTACGTAGAAACTTGCGAGTCATTACCTGGCATCGGGAGTTGCTCAACGCTCAGGAGTCAAGTACTCACAACGGCATTTCTTATTGAGGTGGCTCGCCGTGCATCATGAGCAAGACTCAGACTGGCCACAGTTAGCAACAAGTTCCAACGTGGGACTTGGGCACCTGGGCACTGCCGCGTACCTTTCAGTTCTTCTTCCATAATCCATCATGTTCCTCACAGTCCTCGCCCCTGCAAATTCAACAGAACGATTCATTCTCTGCTAGCTTCGGCTTTATAACCTCATGGAAGTGAGCATGACCTCAGAGATCGTAGATTGTCGTGAAGGAACAAAACCAGCCGAATCACCAATCCCAACCAATCCAGAACTACCCCTGCGACGATTTGGACATGCCCGGCCCATCTGCAAAGTCTGGCCTCATTTCGATACTTATGGAGTGCATCATATACGGTGAGATGGGAGTCCCATCGCGAGAAGGAGAGCTTAGACTTATCCTTCACCCATAGGCATATATATTACCGTTTTCCTCCGGACGTTTCACATTCTCCGCAGGAAAGTGGAACCAGGCTTTGTGTTTGCTTATCTGGCGGGTACAGCGCTTGTTTTGTTCGCTTTAATAACTCTGGTAAGTTTTTGGATGCTTTGAGTTCGAACTAAGCTAAAGTCAGGTGTAGAGACTCATTGTAGACATAACAATCACGGTACAAACGCTCACTGCGAAGCATGGTCCGATCCCAGCTTCTCGCGAACTGGAGAAGCTCAGCTGCGGGGCTCATGTCTCCCTCACCACCATTGCCGACATCTTCATCGTGAATTACATCGTGTTTGAAGGGGGAAAACTCGCCTGGCTAATCCCAATGACTAGATTTACCGTGTCTTCGCAGTGTGGTCTCGAAGTCTATTGTCCTCTGCCATTCCTTGCTTGCTGTTGGTTGCCGGTATCAGTAAGCCTACTTTTTGATTCTCGACCAATCCACCATTCTAACTTGGCTTCAGCAAGCGGTGGGTTGTTGATAGCCAATACCGGCAAGTATGGCTTCAATGAGCCTAGAAGCCTTTTCACCGCCTATTACTGTATCACTCTTGTTCTAAACGTCCTGTGCACCGGTGCGTACTCAGGTTTCTTGGGCGCGGAGATTTTCACTCATCTGCCTTCGATCTCAGTCCTAATTGCCTCCAAGCTTTACATCTCGGAACGCCGAACCAAGCTCTCATCTTCTCTCAAGTTGAAGTGGACGTCGGTGATTGTCATAGAGTCAGGTACTTCAGATCATTGTTTCCCCCGTGCCAAATGACATTTTGCCTGTAGCCGCCCTCTACTCCGCCAGTGTTATAGTAGTTGTCGTCTGCAACGTGCTCAGAGCGGATGATGCACATCTCATAGTCTTGTTGATGGTCCGTCATATCTTGAGTCTGCCCTAAAACTATCTAATCCAAGAATGTACCGACAGACCCCTCCTATTATCGTAAGTCACGTCATTAGATACAATCTACTGACCCGTTGTTCACTGCATTCTTGACCGCATCAGGGATTGACCTTCTCCTTAATCATTCTCCGCATCGCAAGATTGAACCGGAGCGCGAGCAAGACATTTACCTCCATCGATATCAGTCGTGGGAGCGTTCTACAGTTTGCAATGCAGCCCCGGACTGTCGATGGAGCTGATATTGGGATAAACGCATGCTTGAATGGCCAAAGTAGTGAGAAGGTCACGGTCGCTACAATCACGGCTACAACCGTACAGTCAAACTCGGTGCCCTGCATTCCCGCGGATGATGTCGAGAATCAACTTTCAGAACGGGATGGTCGATCTCGAGAGTGATGACAGGTGGGCTCGTCTGGCTCTGTCATCTCGTTATTAGTCACTTTTCTTGATCCTCTCTGTATTGATAGCGGACCGTAATAACACTTCCTTTCCTTTCAAGGATTGGGCGTCTAGCTACAAAAAGAAACTTGCGAGTCAATGGTCAACTTCATGGCGTTGAAATGACTGGCAAAGGACCGTTCAGTGTCACCGCTCCGCAGTCAGGGGCCCATGTGGACTCACATGGGCCGCTTATGGTGGCCATCCTCTTTCAAGACGGTTTACGACGAGATCCGAGAATATCTACTTCGTAAAGTCTATATCTATGCTGTGATGAGGACTCTTAGTTGAGCGTGGGACATTGATGTATCTTTCGAAATGTCCATTTTTCCGAACCCCGACGGTCTCCGCCCTGCATGAGTCAACCGCACGATCCATATTGGCCCCCAAGCTTTGGCTTGGATGACTTTTGGGGCCGAACATTTATGTCGGGGATCATGAACAAAACCACTGGTCGATTCTCTAGACCAGAACCCAATACCCGAGTCTCCACGACTTCAACATGTCCGACCCATCTGCGAAAGCTAGTCTCATCACGATGATTCTGGAGTGCATCGTATACGGTGAGATGAAGAGATATTGCGAGCGAGAGAGTTTGGACTGAATGTGCAAGGCATAGGCATCTATTTCACCGTTTTCCTCCAGACATTGCATATTCTCCGCAGGAAGGCGGTGCCAGGTTTTTTGTTCGTATATTTGGCGAGCACTACGCTTCTTCTGTTTGCTCTGATAACCCTGGTGAGTTTGGTGGTGCTTCCCTCTTCAATTAAACTGATGACGAGTACTAGAGGCTGGCCGCAGACGCACAAATCACGGTGCAAGCTCTCACTAGCAATAGGCAGCACGTCCTGATCGCTCCCGAATTGGCAAAGCTCACCTACGGTGCTTATGTCGTCCTCACCATCATTGCCGATATCTTCATGGTGAATGATATTTGTATGAGGGTGAAACTCGTCTAAGTGGTCTTATTGGCTAGGTTTACCGCGTATTCGCGGTGTGGTCTCGAAATCTGACTGTCTCTGTCATTCCTTGCTCACTGTCCGCTGCTAGCATCGGTAGGCATCCTTTCCAACTTGTGAAAGACCTGTCAATTGAACTTGACTCCAGTAAACGGTGGGCTCTTGGTTAGTAACGTCGGCAGCAAAAGCGGGTTCAACGAACCGAAGGATCTTTACACCACTTTTTACTGCATCACTCTGGCCTTGAATGTTCTGTGCACTGGTACGTACTCAGGCTCCAGGTTCTTCTCGAGCATGGAGATGGCCACTCATTCGCCCTCTATTTTAGCGCTCATTGCTTTCAAGCTATACATTTCGGAACGTCAAACCGAGTTTTCATCTTCACTGAAGCTGAGGTGGACCTCAGTGATTGTTATAGAATCAGGTACCTCAAATTGTCGAGTTTTCTCTTTGATACATTTCAGTCTAAGACTTCCATCCCTGCTCACGTAGCTGCCCTCTACTCGGCCTTTGTCGTCGTCATCGTAGTTTGTAACGTCCTGAGAGTTGATGATGTCCACCTCGTGCTTTTGTCGACGGTCTGTCCCATTTTGATTATGCCGTACAATTATCTGACCCGGGATGTACCAGCAGACGCCTTCAATGATCGTAAGTCATCTCCCTACATACAGCTTACTGACAGCTCCATTCAACACATTTCGATTTTTGTTAGGGACTAACCTTCTCCTTAATTATCGTCCGCGTCACAAACTCGAGCCGGGCTTACTCAGGCAAGACATTCACCTCCATCGGTATCGGTCAGAGTAGCGTTCTGCAGTTTGAGGGACAGCTCCGAACTGTCGATGGAGCTGGAACCGGAATGGACCTGTGTTCGGTTGGTCAAAGTAGCGAGAAAGCCACGGTCGCCCCGATCACGACTGCGACTGCGCGACTGAATCCGCCCCCCTGTGTTCTCACGGATGATGTCGAGAATCGACTTTAAGAACGGGACACGCGAAACCGTTGAGAGTCCCAACAGAAGTGACAGGTGGGCTCGCCTAGCTGTCGCCTCGTTATCTATCACCTTCCTTAATCCTCTCTGCATTGATAGCGGACTGTAACAACCTACTCTTTCCTTTCGGCGATTGGAGTCTAGCAACAAAAAGAAATTTGCGAGTCAATGTTCAAATTCATTGCGTTAGAATGACTAGCATCAGAAACCATTCAGCCCTCCGGCGCTGGAACCCATAACGGACTTACATGGGCCGCCTACTGTGGGCATCCTCTTCTGGAACGGCGTGCCAGGAACTTGGTCCGTAAAGAATGGGCGCCACAGGGACTGGAATAGAATTGGGTGTTCAACTCTATGTCGAGCATGGAACATTGAACCTGCACTAGTGGCGTCTTCCGAGACGTATCCTATTCCGAACCCCGACGGTCTCCGCCCCTGCAGAATTTGACCGGACGATTAATTTTCGATACGTCCTTAGTTCCGCCTTTGGTGACTTTTGAGCAAGTGAACATTTCTCTCTTGGGGACCATGAACAAATAAAACCATTTGCCGAGTCTGATCCGAACTCCCATACCACGCATCCCCCGTCCACGACGTCGACATGTCCTTGAACGCCCTCGCAAAGGCTGGTCTCATTGGGACGTTCCTGGAGTGTATTGTATACGGTGAGAGTGAACACTAATAAATAACTCGTGCTCATTCCCCAATCACAGGGATATATCTAACCGTTTTTCTACAGACCTTGCGTATTTTGCGCAAGAAAGTGGCACCAGGCTTTGTTTTCGTCTATCTCGCGAGCACTGCGCTCATCTTGTTCGTTTTGATTACTCTGGTGGGGTTTCATGAATGTTCTTGTTCTGGCCAAGCTGATGACAAGTGCAGACGATGGGGGTAGATATGCAAATTACCATGGAACTGTTCTTCCGAAGCGGGAACGACTCAGATGGCCCCTCGATCGAAATCAACGCCAGACTGGCAAAGCTCAGATATGGAATTTATGTCTCTCTCACCATGATTGCTGATATCTTCATGGTAAGTGTGATCGTATTTGGGGCAAGACTCGGCGGACTGACAACTCTGGCTAGGTCTACCGCGTCTTTGCCGTTTGGTCTCGAAGTCCAGTAGTCTCTGCCATTCCTTGCTTATTGTCTATCGCTGGCATCAGTAAGCATACCTTTCAACTCACGACATGCTCACCGATTGACTCTGGTCTCAGTATGCGGGGGGTTGTTGGCTGTCAACTCTAGCGATCTTGCTTTCAGAACGCCCGAGGCTACAGAACTTATCACCGCTTTTTATTGTATCACTCTTGTCTTGAACCTCCTATGCACTGGTGCATGCTCTGGCCCCTTCTCCACCGCAGGGCTGCTTACTCATCCGGCCACAATATAGCTCTCATTGCTATCAAGCTTTACATTTCGGAACGTGAAACTAAGCTCTCATCTTCACTGAGGTTGAGATGGACGTCAGTGATCGTTATAGAGTCGGGTACGTCGTAACACCGATTCCTTTTTGTGTGTGCCGAGCTGACACTTCTTCCATCCCTGATTCCGTAGCTGCGCTCTACTTGACCTTCGTCGTCGTCGTCGTCGTCTGTAACATCGTGAGGGCCGATGGTGTTCATCTCGTCGCCCTCATCACGGTCTGTCTGTCCTTGTGTCTACCAACCAAGTATTCTGATTCATAAGTGTATCGCCAGGGGCCTTCTATTATCGTAAGCCCTCACCTCACATCCAACTTGCCGTTCACGCTATCGTTCAACGCATTTTCAACGCATTTTCATCTTCGTTAGGGGTTAGCCTTCTCCTCAATCATTGTACGCGTCGCCAACTGCTCAAGCAAGACATTCACCTCCATCGACCTCGGTCGGGGCAGCGTTTTGCACTTTGCGGGGCGACCCCTGACTGTCGATGAAGCTGAAATCGGATGCGGCTCGGATGGTCAAATTAGCAAGAAACCCACGATCGCTCCGATTACGGCTGCAGCGCTACAGCTCAATTCAGCGTCCTATGTTCATACAAATGATGGTGAGAATTAACTTACACCACGGGATACGAGGGATTATCGACATCGCTAATGATACGAACGCCAGGTGGGCTCAGCGGGGCATAGTCCCAGCTGTGTCCGAGTACTAAGAACTAAGTACTAAGTATCTTCCCGGATCAAGACGGTCTCCGTGTCGACAGTGTATCAGGGTAGTCAATGGAACCCAGTTTGTATTTCACCAACCTATGCGAAACCCGTTCTGAGCCATCGACATCAATATAAAGAATTATAACTGTCCAGCAGGTGTAGAGTCGTCCGCCGCATATTATATCCGTTGAACATTCAGTTCGACAGCCCCCGACAGCTCGCGGCGTATATTGAGGCCCCCAGCGTTCAGTCCGCTGTCTTGAAGTGTAGCCTTTCAATCCTTATTGAGTAGCCAGGAATGTTGAAGGGGAATATGTATATGGCATTTATCATGAGCAGGTTCAATGCCAATTATACCGCAGTACGAGAGAAGTGAAACACTGTTGTTTACACAAAAACCTGCGAATCAATTATCATCGCCTAGCATCGGGAGTTGCTCAGGAGTCCTGAAACGGGGTAGGTCGGTTGCCACGCGCAGCTCCCTCGGAAACCTGTAGTTACCAAAATTGGGACAACCCCGGTTAACCTCATCAACCTCGTCAACCTCTTCTAAGATGGCTTGGGGTGGCTTGCTATGGACGAGAATTAAACTTCGACGTTTGTTAAAGTTCGTATGTGCCGGGGGGACCACCGGAATTGGCCGAAGGACTCGGGTTCTGCCGTGGCGCGTTTGTCTTCAAAGATTTAGTAAGCTTCAGTCCTTCAAACCTCCATCATGCTGATATGCGTCACTGCATTCCAACGACCTCGCCCCTGCACATACAACTCGACGACCTATTCTTGCTACCGTCAAGTTCGGGGTTAGTGACTTTTATGGGAGTGAACATGTCTCGCGGGGATCGCAGACCATCATGAAGATTTAAAATCAGGAGGACTCGCCAATCCCGTATTCCCAACCACCACGACCGCCCCTCGACAAATTCGGCATGGCCATACCATCCGTGAAGGCCAATCTCATCGGGATGTTCTTGGAGGGCATCGTATATGGTGAGCCAAAAGTCTCACTGCGAGGAGAACTCGGACCAATCCTTTGGGATATAGGTATATACTTTGTCGTTTTCCTCCAGACGCTACGCATTTTGCACAGAAAGGCGGTTACAGGCTTTGTGTTTGCTTATCTGGTGATTACTACGCTTGTGTTGTTCCTTTTGATAAACGTGGTGGGCTTTATGGATTTTCCTTCTCCAATCAACAGCTGATGATGAGCGAGTGCAGACGCTAGTTGTGGACATAAGAATTATGGCATCGAGGCTCGCTAGCGATACAGATTATGACACCCGAACTCTTCCTAAAATGGCAACACTCAGCTGCGGGGCCTATGTGGCCCTCACCAGCATTGCCGACATCTTTATCGTGAGTGATATCATGTTCGATGGAAAAGGCTCGTCTGACTGACCCCAATGACTAGGTTTACCGCGTATTCGCCGTGTGGTCTCGAAAGTTAACGATTATCGCCATTCCTTGCTTGTTATCTACCGCTGGAATCAGTAAGCGTCTCCTTCAACTCGCGATACATCCATTAGGCTGAGTTATCTCTAGTAAGCGGTGGTTTCCTGGTTGTCGACGCTACCAAATACGCGTTCAACGATCCTAGACGCCTTTTTACTACTTTCTACTGCATCACTCTTGCCTTGAATGTCCTCTCTACCGGTGCGTGCTCGGGCTCCTTCTCGAACTTTGCAGGGATGCCTACCTATACCTTCAATCCCAGCTCTCATTGCTTCCAAGCTTTACATTTCGGAACGGCAAATCAAGTCATCTTCACTCAAGTTGAAGTGGACGTCAGTGGTTGTTATAGAGTCAGGTGTGTACCTCAATCTCCCTTTTTGATAATCCTACGGTAACACTTCACCGGTCACCCCTTGCCCACGCACCAGCCGCTCTCTACTCGGCCTGTATCGTCGCCGTCGTGGTCTGTAACGTCGTGGGGGCCGACGATGCCCACCTCGTGCTTTTGATGGTGGTCTGTCGTATCTTGAATCTGTTCTACGATCGATCTAACACAAAAAGTGTACCGACAGACACCGTCTATTATCGTAAGTCATCCGTTTGTATGTTTACAACCCCATTGTTCAACGCATTCTTATCTTCCCTACTAGGGCTTAGCCTTCTCCTTGATCATCGTCCGTGTCGCTGCGAGCGGCGGGAGATCAAGCAAGACATTCACTTCAGTCGAGCACAGTGGCCCGGGTAGCGTTCTGCAGTTTGCGAGACAGCCCCGGACTGTCGATGGAACTGAAACTGGCATAGACGCATGTTCAAGTAGTCAAAGTGCCGAGAAGGTCTCGGTCGGCGCTACGAGCACGGCCAGTGCGACTGTGCAGTTGAACATGTCGCCCTGTGTTCCCCGGGCAGATGATGTCGAGAATCAATATGTAGAAAAGACAAGTGGGAAGTGGGCCGCTTGACTCTGTTGTCTCAATACGATGTCCTGACGTCTTCCGGAATCTCTCTGTATTTATATTGTGATACCACTCCTTCCCTTTGATCTTGTAGAACTTCGCCTGAGATCCCGCAGAGGCACTGGATGTGGATACGCACTACATACGCTCTCGTTAGCCCGGTGAGAATTTTGTAGGTGACATGTGCGAGTCGGATGCGGATGTTCTGATATAGAGCTGTTGTTACGAACCTGCAGCGTGCTTCGAGGGGGGTTCCTGTCTCCTGCAGGGTAAAGGACCCGCCAGAAAACACGCACGCTGTATGCGGCCCAGGGAGCGTTCAACTCCGCGCACTCTCTACCTCCCGTTGTTCTTACCCAATCCTATCAGCGAGTCGATTTCGCCATACGACTGTCATTCTGACGAACGCCGGGATAGAGGGAATGCGTGTGTACGTGCACGAAAAAAGATAAACGTCTTCTTTTACTCATCGTCCACGACACCCGGAACATCATGTATGATGCATCATGACTCAACAAATTCCGAACAGAGACTGAACCCTTCATATCTGGCATACCCGATAACTTTGATTGCAAAAGGTGAAAGAAAGGAGGGGGCGTATAAGCATACATCGGTCGCATGGAGGGGTAGACATCATATAGAGCGGGTCGATTGGACGTATAGGTACTGCGATCCAGCCAGAAAAAAGAAAAAGATAGCCAATCTCGGTTGTCGGTGAAAAAGCTACTCCCACTGCTAACTGAACTCGCACTCGGGGGTGGGTTAGATCGGGATTTACTGCTGGACGGCAGCCTCGGTCTCGACAGCATGGATACCAGCTCGCTTCTCGGCGACACGGGCGGCACGACGTTCTCGGGCGGCCTACAATGAAAAGTGAGCAGTTCCGTATGAAGTACGTAGTAGATGAAGACGAACCTTGTTCTTGACACGCCTGGCCTCCATCTGGTCGGTGAGGATCTTTGTACGGGTCTTCTCGGCCTTGGCCTTGTGGATGTACTCCATGAGGACACGCTTGTTCTTGAAGACGTTACCCTTGGATTTCTGGTAGAGGGAGTGGTACCTGCGCCACGCAAAAAAGTCACATCGGTCAGAGAAACCGGTAATATACGAGTAGAATACTCGGAAACTCACAGGTGCTTGTCAATCTTTCCGGCCTCTCTGTACTTCCTCAACAACCTCCTCAAGACCCTCTGTCTCCTCATCCACTGGACCTTGGTGGGCATCCTGGCCTCAGCGGTACCCTTTCTCTTACCAGGTCCGGTATGCCTTCCCTTGCGCTTCGCGGCGAGAAGATCCCTCGTGCGAGCACGAGAGTGGATGGTGGTGGGTTTGATGATGATACGGCCATCCTTGATGAGCTTTTTGACGTGAGTACGGGAGTTGGCGTTGCCGATCTCAGACTGCTCAGCGGGGTCGAGCCAGATTTTACGTTTGCCGACGCCAGCGACGGAAGCTGCGAGGCGTTTTTGAGAGCGGAGGTTGACTGTGATTATGATAATGTTATCGATTCTGTTCCCGATTTTTCCTGGATTTCGACTGAAGACGTACCCATCTTGAAGCAACCTGGTCTAACAGAAAAAGCAAATGAGAAAGCTGGGGGGAAACTGTGGACTAGCAAAAATTCGCACCTTGAGTTTCTTGAGGAGAGGTCGGTTATCGACTCACGCTCTGTCTAGGTGACTGTGCGGCAGCGAGCGAGGTTACGTCAGCATAAGCCACCCAGAACCTTATTTCTGAAACTGCTCAGTTGTGTCATGTGATCTGGTGCGATGCCTGCCACCGGCACTTTTCGCCCTTGCCTCCAGCGCGACTCTGTGCTGCCTCGTTTTCCACATCGAGGCTTGGCCAGTGTCGCAATGCTGCCATCCCACACTGTCGTTTGTTAGATGGCCGCTAACGGCGTACTGAATTGACTGTGATTGGGTCAATTCAAAGCACATATCGACCGAAAATAGCCCCTTTTGCGACGTGCTATGTTGTCTTCCGTTGTTGTCTGGTGGTCTGTCCCGCATGCAAGAAATCCCGGCAAGTGGGCTGACAGAGTTATTTTCGCTATTTGACGGAGTAAGAGCTGGTATTTGTATTTTTTCATGGGGCGGGAAACAGCCTGCAACCTACGGGGAAACGCAGGAAATCAGTCATGAGAAGTAGGGCCACCTCGGATTCGGAGAAAACCAAAGGAATTCTGAATTCGACTCAGTGTGAGTGAACAGCCTGGCCACGATGAAGTAAGCCGAATGAAGTGGCGTAAGCAAATCACCGGAAATATGAACCTTTTATTGCCCAAATTGCCCTTTCTTTCTTACCACCATCATCTCCCTCTGCCCCTCAGCAATCCCCAGTTCCCTTCCCAGCAAGTCCTTTCAGCGGTTGGCGCAGGCGGGCGGGAGTACTTCTCCCAATCGCATTCAGCCTCAGTTAATTCCATTTCATTTCTTCTCAAAATCTAATCGGTGCAACGTGTTGACCAACCATGTCATTATCGTTGTAGATTTTCGCGAGATTCCCTTTTAATTTCGATCCACATATCGATTTCCGCCTCGATTTCTGCACTTGTCGATTATCCAACCATGCAGCCTTCCAATTCCAATCAGGATTCCACACCAACCGACTCCCAGGAGTCTGCAGGCGATGGTCCAGAGGAGCCACCGCATGCACATACTCTTACAACAGGACGACCACCAGCAGCCGCAGTGCCAGCGTCACAAACCACAGCAGACCCCCACGTTCCATTACCGCCTCCAGAATCAGGTACCTACGAGAAAGCCCCAGGCCACACCTACGGGAGCCTTAAGAAGTTCATCGAGGACCTCCGCCCTGCACCAGCAACAGCTACATCTCCCCCAATGAAGTCTACAACCTCCTCCAAAATCACCGTTACCAGCAACGGCTCGACGTCACCCCCATCTTCCCCTACCTTTTCAGGCTCGGACAGAGAATGGCCTAGCGCACCCTCGACGAGACCGAACAGTCAAGCGCCGAGCAGGGCTCCTAGCAGAGCTCCCAGCATGTCTGGGGGCCAGTCTGGTGGCAAAATTCAGCCAATGACACCTGCGAACAAGCCCTCGCCATCGAAACCTTCCGTTGCACCCCCGAATGGGCAAGTCCAACGCAGTGTCTCTTCGTCATCGGCGACTGCGGGATCCCACGCCACGGCCACGACGGGCGTGCCTTCGGATCTCAGCTCCTCTCAATCCACCGTCCGACCCAAGCCGGCATCCGTGCACAGCAACGATGGAGAGAAGCACAAGTTCACCCTGAAGGATCTTTTGGGGGCCAATCCGACAAAGTTGCGGCGGCGAGGGTCTCAACGATCGACGGGTAGTAGTCGAAAGTCCGATACGGAGAGTATCGACGGGGATCGTGACTACGATCGGAAGAGCGTTGGGAAGGGTGCAAGGTCGACCGCTGGCGATAGTGCTACTAGCTTGAGTCAGAAGTATGGTGTATGTCAGAAGGTCGCTATCGGGAAAGGTGCCACCAGTGTTGTGAGGCTCGCGCACAAATGGGACAGAAGTGAGGAGAAGTTGTATGCCGTCAAGGTACATCCCATTGTAGCCCCTTGTTCCCTTTTTACTGACTGTCTCTACCTAACCTCTCAGGAATTCCGCAAACGCAGAAAGAACGAGACCGAAAAGGATTACGTCAAGAAGCTCACTGCCGAATTCTGCATCTCCTCTACCTTGCATCATATCAACATCGTCGAGACCGTTGATCTCGTTCAGGATGAGAATTCTCATTGGTGTGAGGTGATGGAGTTTTGTCCCGGTGGTGATCTGTACGCGGCGATCAAGAAGGGTGGTATGAGTCCTAGCGAGGTCGAGTGTTGTTTCAAGCAGATCTTGAGAGGTGTGGAATACTTGCATAGTCAGGGTGTCGCACATCGGGATCTCAAACCAGAGAATCTGTTTTTCGATACCAAGGGGCATCTGAAGGTACGCTCTGACCCTTTGACTGCGGGGGCCTTGGCGGCTGACGAAGCTCTTGCTTGGGCTTTAGATTGGAGATTACGGAGCATCGACGGTCTATAGGCTTCCTTGGGAAACCACAATACATATGTCCACTGGATTATGTGGAAGTGAACCTTACATCGCTCCTGAGCAGTTCTTGGGCAAACGTGAGCTATTCTTATCATTTCTGTTTCCCGCTCCACGCGCTGAATGCTATCTCCTATGACAGCTTACGACGCCCGGCTTGTTGATATATGGGCGTGTGGGATCGTGTATTACTGTCTCCACTTCTCAGAGCTCCCATGGCGTGCCGCACAGTCCAGTGATTCGTTATACGCTGCCTACGTGACGGCGTGTGCCACATCTCCAAGCACGACGACTTCGTCAAATACGTCCTCCGGAACTCCGTCGAATCCCACCTCCAACCCCTCTTCATCTGCCTCCTCCACTCATTCCTCCGCCTCCAACCACGCCAATTATCCACCCACCATCTCGAATTTGTCTCCGAGAGCGTGCCGGTCGTTAATACGACGGATGTTGGAGCCGAACCCTAAGGAACGGGCGACAATCGAGGATGTGATGAAGCATCCGTGGATGAAGGAGATCGAAATCTGCTGGGAGTCTGACAAGGCGAAACATCTACACGTTAATGCGGCGAGTATGGCAAAGCAAATGGAGAAGGTGGATAGGGATTAGAAAGTGACTAAGCGAATGGATAGTTTGAGTTCGCCTTATCACTTTCGACTCTGCGTCTGTCTTTCCTCCTTCTTGGTCTTCATTCGCGTTCCTCGTCATTGGCTTCGTCGACGCTTTTCTTGCTCTGTGCTTTGAGACCCATTTATAGCTTGCATTTTTCTCTTTGCTGCCGTTCGCCCTAATAGCTAACCATAGTTGTTTTTGCTTTCTCTTTTTTTTTTGCCTCTTCATTCCTCTCTCTGGATGAACTTTTGATTCGTGACTCGTCCGGTTTCTGCAATAGCCTTTCCAACGACTCCTTGTACTCGACACGTTTCTTTCTGAACTGTACATCTTACGCTCCCTATAGCTAGTAAGTAGTTAGTTACAATTACATGTGTGATGACCCCTTCAATCGTCGTCAGTTCTCGTCGTGTGAGGTGTTTTTTTTGGTACTTCGAGACCCGGTCCCGAGAGCATTGTACTTCTTCGAATTCATTTCCGAGCCGAGGAGGCTTCTCGGAAGACGCAAGTATTATTATCCCTCTCTAGTCTTGTCAATTGCTGATTCGGACACGTTCTTTGACTACATATAAACATACCTACATATGGAATCATAGATTGCGTCCAACCTTGCGTCTATCACTAGTCCAAAGGAGTCGAGATCAAGGTTTTACTTCGGGTTACTACTGACTTTCCTGGGTCCCTCCTTCCTTCTCAGATCTCAGCCTCTAGGAGTCTCAGGATCGACAATCTCGATCTCAATGGCGTTCGGGCCAAGACACCGGCCGGGGAGTGGTTTGTGACTGGTGCCGTGAGGGGAGGAAGCTTTACGGTGTGGTGAGTAAAGTCCAGAGTTCACACCCTAGACGCGCTAGACGCGATTCGACGCGATCATATGGAGGGTGCGGATTTTTTGCTACAGGTTCTGGTCCGAATGGCGGCGGATTCCGCGTGCATGGGTTGGTGCGCGGAAGGGCCCGAGAGAGAGAGAGACAGAGGCTCGTGGGAGGGAGAGGGAAGACAGCAGGACAAAAGGCGATAGAGTCGGGCTAGTACTAGCTCGTGCGAGACCGGCTCTTGTAGGTGATAGGCCTGCCTGGTTCTTTCCTTGAAGGAAACTAGCTCGTCCGGATAAATGGTACCAGCGTATATTCCACTGATTAGGGAGCATTGTGGTCGGGATTGTAGATGTACGGCCGCAATGGCCCTCGTATGTCTCTCCCGCTTATATTTGTCTTGAAGTTCAGGCTCAAGCATCCCGGTGGACCTCCCGTCAACGTGCACACACAATTCCGGCGATGAGCAAAAGTATGATGAAGAGGACGTGATATTGATATCCAGAATTAATTGAAGAAAATACTGGGAAAGTGATAGATAACGAAAAGACGGAGTTGGGCAGCGAGCCCGCCTGCCAGTGTTATTCAAGTTGGCGATGGTCCCTCGCATACCGCCTTGCTGTAAATTGACTTTCGACATCATCTGCGGTAGCACAGGACACCGATCTTAGCTCCACGGTGGCGCACGTCTTTGTAGCGACTGTGGCATTCCCTCCGTTTGGACTACTCGAAAAGGCGTCCAACTCGATTTCAGCTCGATCGGTAGTCCGGGGCTGTCTCGTCGCAAACTGCAAAACGCTACCTCGACCGACATCGAGCGAGGTGGATGTCTTGTTCGATCTCTCTCCTGACCCGACACGGACAATAATCAAGGAGAAAGTTAATCCCTTGAGAAGGTGAAGGTGCGTTGAACGACGGTCAGTCAGTTGAGTGTGTACAACAAGACTTACGACGATGGAAGGTGTCTATAGGTACACTCTTGGTTCAGATGATTTGGATCGTAGACTAAAAAAAAACAACAAACTAACCACCAAGAGAACGACGAGGTGAACATCGTCGGCCTTGGCGACGTTACAGACGACCACGACGATGACACAGGCCAAGTAGAGGGCAGCTACGTGAGCAAGGATGGAACTGTTAGTCCGACACGTACCAAGAAAAAAGACTAGATGCTACGACATACCCGACTCTATCACAATTACTGACGTCCTTCCCAACCTCAGTGAAGATGAGAACTTGGTTTGACGGTCCGAGATGTACAGCTTGAAGGTGATGAGGGCTGGGGACCGAAGATAAGTGGACGTCCGCACGCTCCAAAAGGAGCCCGGGCACGCACCTGTGCACAGGACGTTCAGGGCAAGAGTGATACAGTAAAAGGTGGTGATAAGTCCCGATGCTTGACCATCCTTGAAATCAAGTTTGCTCGCTTTGGCAGCCAACAGCCCGCCACTGACTGGAACTGGACTTGATCGTTGAACCTATCACAAATCGAAAGGGAGGCTTACTGATGCCAGTCAGAGATAGTAAGCCAGGGATAGTGGAGACGATTAGGCTTCGAGACCACACGGCGAAGACGCGGTAAACCTAGCGCGAGTCTTAGTCAGTTCGACGAGGCTAACCAGATACAGTAGTATTCACGATGAAGATATCAGCAATCATGGTGATGGACACATAAATGCCGTAGCTGATCTTTGCCAGTTCGATATTGACTGAATTTGCATGAGCCTCACGGGGAGTCAATAACCCTACTGTGACCTTGATATCTACACCTAGCTTCTGCATTCGCCATCAGCTTAGCCAGGGCAGGAACGTCTACGAAACTCACCAGGGTTATCAAAACAAATAGTACAAATGTAGTACTCGCCAGATAGGCGAATACAAAGCCTGGTGCCACTTTCCTGCGGAAAACACGCAATGTCTGGAGGAAAATAGATACATATATGCCTTGGGTAAGGAGTAAGAACAAGCCATTCATTCTGCGATAGAGCTTCCTCTCACCGTATACGCCGCATTCCAGAAGCGTCCCGATGAGACCAGCCTTTGCAAGGGCAGCGGACATGTCGAAGTCGTGGAGGGGGATTGTTTTGGAGTTTGGGCTGGGGAATCGGCTGGTTTTGTTTCTTCATGACAATCTATTGTCTCCGAAACAAATGTTCATTGCCTCAATTGTCACCAAAGCCGACGCTAAGTGGCGAAAATCGATCTTCCGTTCGGATTTTGGAGGCGAAGACGCAGTGTGGGGTTCGGATCGT